>CAKAKR010011389.1:619-19637 GCA_916700685.1 Adelosebastes latens | reverse complement strand
ATCCCAACCAAACCCTCCCCCCCCGCCTTAAAAACCTTGAGCTTGTAGATCAGGACGCTCTTGGCTCCGCTCCAACGTCGCCATTCGCTCCCTTCAATGTGCCCTTCAACGTCCCCTTCAGTCCAACATCATAAAACCTTAAAATGGGCTTCTGGCTACGTTCCATTCTGAATATTTATCCCCTTTAACGCACCCTTTACCCTCTCATTCACACCTCAAAAGAAAAATGATGTCTCGCGTGTCCCATTCCAGACACGTGTCCCCTTCAAAGTGTCCTTTAAAAAGTTCGCTAAATCAGATTTGCGGCGATGTTCAGACGGGCCTTTGGCTCCATTTCATTTCTCTTCCGTACGACCTTTTTACTCAAATTAAAATACAAAATGATAATCTATGTTGGCTTCATTCTTTGTCTACCCTTTAAAGTTCATGTCCTCTCACGTTGTTATAAAGAAAATAATAATTCAGGTAGAAGTTGTAGGAAAAATTGGTTAATATGTTGATTATTTTTAAGATTTAGCTGATTAAAAATTCTTCAAATAACTTGTTTTGTCTGACCAATAATCCAAAACCCCTCAAATAATATAGCAAATATCTGGCATTTTTGTTTAATAAATTCCTAAAAATTATCAATTATATAAATTTTCTGCTGACAGACTAATTGTTTCAGCACTCGTAGGAAGATAAATTAGGTTTTCTGAAATTAAACTAGTTCATTAAAACAAACAGTATCAGCAAAATTTGACAAAAAAAAAAAATCTCAATTGAGTGTCCTCTCACATTATTATAATTAATAATAATAATAATAATAATTATTATTATTTTTTTAAAAATCCTAAAATTTCAGGTAGAAATTGTAGGACGCAGGGCTACAATTTAATTATTTTCATCATTGATTAATACGTTGATTATTTTTTTAATTTAGCAAATTAAAACAATTTTCAAATACATTGTTTTGTCAAACAAACAAACCCCAAAGTATGACATTTAAAAGTATAAAAAACAAGTAAATAAGTAGCAATATCTGGCATTTTTGTTTGATAAATTCCTAAAAATGATCAATTATATCAATTTTCTGCTGACAGACTAATTGTTTCAGCACTGGTGGGAAGATTAATTAGGTTTTCTGAAATTAAACTAGTTCATTAAAACAAACAATATCATGACGTTATCTGGGTACAAAGATCAGCTGTGCAGGAAACAGCTGACCGATGTGAGGACACAGGAGACACACGTCTAAAATGGGACACACCCCCGCTCAACATTTTTTAGTATTCATGGATTCATCCCTCGTCGCCGACGCTCATCCAAACACTTTTGTTGATCACGTTTTTAGAGAAGAAAACAACAAAGAAACACCTGCTGAAAGTCTCCTTCTTACTCCACCATTACGTCGCACAACTAGCCACCAGCAGAGCAATGCATTCTGGGTATAAAGCACCCCTTTTAGTTGAAGGATAATGAAGCGATACTTGACTGCTGCAGAAGGAGCAGAGAGGAAGTTAACGACGGCGTGTTCAATTATGAATGAAGGGCTTTTAATTTGGCGATCAAACTTTAACCGCCACGTCGATCAAAACATCAAAACATCAAAACAGACTCGAGATATTCTCACGATTTTATAAAGCCGAGATAAAAACATCAATACGGAGTCTTATCTCGGTTTTTTTTTGTGTCTGGAAATTGCTCATCTGTATGGGAGTATCAGTGTGAAACTTTGGAGAAGTTCTGCAGTAATAGGCGACAAAAACCTTCAAGAATTCATCTCAAGACTTAACGTTGTTTTGAAGTTATTTTCTGACTCCTTAAAGACTTTTCTGAACATCTGGATTAAATAATATTCCATCAAGTGCATGACATAAAAATAAAGAAAAGACATTTTATATAATTTCTGAATAATTTCCTCGGACATTACCTGGAAAGAACTGTAAGTCATTTAGTAGAAATTTAAAAGATAAAACCCAAATAAATATATAAAAACAACGTTATTCTCTCTCTATATGCTGAAGTGTTTTCCTGTAGCCACGTTGGGCTGACCTGCTGTGTCCTGATTAAAAGACTCTCTGGGTGACGCCAGCAAATTAACTGAAATTAATTGATTAGAGAAGTGTGCCAATCGGGCACTTTCTCTATAATTAGCACCAAAGTACCAGAGGTGGAAGTGTTCAGACTGTGGGGCTGTCAGAGTGATGATAACGAGTCAACGCAAATTCATTTTAACGCCACGAATTCCTTTAACGCATTAACGCAACTTGTGATTATTAGGTTGGGGCGGCTCAGTTTTAAAATAATGCTCCAAACTTACACTAAATTTTGGCGAGGAAAAACTGTCATGTCCATTTTCAAAGGGGTCCCTTGACCTCTGACCTCCAGATCAGTGAATGTAAATGGGTTCTATGGGTACCCACGAGTCTCCCCTTTACAGACATGCCCACTTTATGATAATCACATGCAGTTTGGGGCAAGTCATAGTCAAGTCAGCACACTGACACACTGACAGCTGTTGTTGCCTGTTGGGCTGCAGTTTGCCATGTTATGATTGGAGCATATTGTTTTATGCTAAATGCAGTACCTGTGAGGGTTTCTGGACAATATCTGTCATTGTTTTGTGTTGTTAACTGATTTACAATAATAAATATATACATACATTTTGCATTAAAGCAGCATATTTGTCCACTCCCATGTAGATAAGAGGATTAAATACTGGACTAATCTCCCTTTAAGGTACATTTTGAACACGATTAATCACGATTTAATATTTGAATCGACTGACAGCCCTCATTCAGATCCTTTACTCAGGTAAAAGTGGTAATACTACAGTGTAAAAAAAAGTTAAACGTAGTTAAATGTACTTAAAATACAGTAAATGTAGTGGAGTAAAAATAAAATATTTCCCTCTGAAATGTAGTGGAGTAGAAGTAGAAAGTGGCATAGAATTGAGATACTCAATTAAAGTGTACTAGCAGATTACAAAGTTCTTTCCAGGAAATTTGATGGAAATTGGTGGAATATTTGTATCCAGATGGACAGAAGAGTGTTTGAAGATTCAGGAAATAACTGATTCATGTTTAACATCCTCCCGGGAATGCTGAAGGGATTATCGATGCTCAAACACGAGAGAAACAAACTCAACTAAACTTTAAGGTGTCACTAAATGAAACTTTCTTGTCGCCGCCCTCGCTCTGTTTCAAAGTGTCACGGATGAAGAAAGCGACGAGGGATTTCTCCTCTTCTCTTTCAGACGAGCCAAAGAGGATTAAAACCCACAGATCTGTTATCAAACCTCCCCCCGCCCTTCACACACACATTCACACACACACACACACACACACACACCATCAGAATAAAAAGATGGGTTTCAGTTACACCATCAGAACCACAAAGAAATATGATTATAGCTTCTGACAGATTATACAGTCCAGTACCCCGTGGTAGTTCACTAAATCAGCAACCTCTGCTGCTGATAAATTTATATATATTTATATATATATATATATACTTATATATACTTCTTTCCTCTATTTAGGGAAAACTATTCGACATATAACCAAAAATATGATATTAAGAGTTTTTTTGCATGACGGAAAAGAAACAACCTCTTTAGAGTTTTTCTGTAGAAATGTTCCCCTTAAACCAAAAAAAAAAGAAAAAAGATTCAGATAAAACGATGCAGATCTGAACAAGAGCTCCTTTTAGAGTTTCATTTTTTTAACTTTTAAATTTCTTTTTTTTCTCTCTCTCTCTCTCTCTCTCTCTCTCTCACTAAGTGGCAAAAAACAGAGACATGCAAATTTTAGTTTCCAACAAACCAACAGAACAAAAAAAAGTAGAAATGAAAGAAGCGGGGAAGCGTCCTCGAACGAGAGCGACAGGAAGTCATCGAACAACGGGAAGACGCCTCCTCGAAACCGAAACAGATCCAGAGTGCATCGCGACGCGGCGGTTTCCTCGTCGTCGAGGGGGTCGTCCCTTCGGAGACGTCAGTCGTTAAGAGTTTAGAGACGAGAGACAGTTACGCTGAAGGTTTGTAAAGTCTGATTCTCTCGTACGGAGCGCTACGAGTCCGTCGGGTTTTTAATTCCCTCCTGAATCCCCCCCCCCCCCACTTCCCTCTGCGGAGAAGGTACAAACTGGCTGTAATACAGACCACAGGTCAGTTCACACAGATACACGGCATCGTCATCACACACACACACAAACTGGGTAGAAATCAGACGTTACAAAATGATAAAAACATAAACAGACATGAAATTGGCATGTGGGACCTTTGACACAAATCGTGCATGTGCTGTCCTTTAAGGGTGGGTCAAAGTTCACGTAGTGGGGGGGGTTAAGAGATCATTTAGTCTTTTTAGTATTTAAAACCAGAGCACCCCCCAACCTCCCCCCCGACACTAAAAAGAATATCAGATTTCTGCGAGGAGTTCACAAATCCACCACGTCTGAGGGAAGAGTTCCGGTTCCCTCGCCTCCTCTTACTGACCCGTTCTGGGTCAACAAAAGAAGAAGAAGAAATGCTTTCCTTCGCCGAAATGTCAAAAAAATAAATGTGTCAGTGAGTCGGTAAGCAGTCAGTCAAATATGTAGTGAGTCAGTTGCAGTCGTGGGGACTCTAAGGTTTAACTTCCCTTTTCGGTTTGTGAGCAGGAGAAAGGGGGGACAGGGTTTAAGGGGGACTTGCTCAGGACCCCAGTGTGCTATTCCATCAGGTTAAGGTAGGAGGAGGCTAATCTCTACATCTAAATCAGACCCTGCTAAACGATTAGTGTTGTCGCTATGTGCCAAATCAAACTATTTTCAGTCTCCGTATCATAAAAGGGGCAGTCAGATCCAAAATTAGTTCCAAAAAAGGTGACGTCCGATTGTAATTCTCTAATCCAGGATTTACCTCGGGATGAGCCGATCTCTCAGATTAGGTTTTAATCCAACAAACGGTCGATGTGTCTCTGAGCCCCCGAAGCTCGTTCACCTCAATCAGCAGCTGCACCAACCAAACGGGTTATTTCATTTTTTATTCTAACAGCTGATCGGCGTTTTGTAGAGCAGAAGACGACCTCCAAGCGTCTGGCAGGCTGCACGCAGACAAACCCCCCCCCAGACTTCACTTCCCAGCATGCTCCCGTGGCGGGTTAGATGAGCGGGTCGGGGTGCAGGGTGTGCTGGATCTGCTGCGGCTGCAGCGGCGGGGGCAGCTGCAGCGGGAGCAGGGCCTCCACCATGTTGTGGCAGTGCGGCGGCGGCGTGCCCTCGCTGCTGGAGCTCTCGGCCACCTCGCCGCCGTGGAAGAAGTAGTCGCTCTGCACGATGAAGGACTCGATGACGGCCTGGTTCAGCTTGGTGGTGGACAGCGTTTCCTTGTTCTCAAAGTCGGGCCGCATCAGCGTGGGCCAGAAGCAGATGGACAGGTTGTCGGCCGTCATCAGGGTCATCTTGCTGTGCTGGCTCACCCTGCGGGAACAAACCGTGGCACAGAAACGGTTAAAGAAATTATGATTCATCCACAAACTGGCATCAGAAACTACTGATCCAGAAGTTTCTGGATGGTTTGGTGGTTTAAGGTGCCAATCATCTAATCATAAATTATAATACTGTCCATCACAGATAAAATGCAAAAAAAAAAAAAACATATATTAAAAGTATCTTAAGTTCACCAATTACAAATTTACGGAGTACATAATAAATAATAAGAACAAATACAAAAATAAATAAATAAATTTATAAATAAATAAATTAAATAAATTAATTAAAAAATATAAATAAAGAAAATAATAAAAATAAATACATAAATAAAGGGAATTAATACAAAGATAAATAAATAAAACTAAAATTAAAACAGAAATATGAATTTATGTCACATTTATTTTTACATTTTACCTCTTTAATCTCAGAGAATATCCAAGTTTTATTTCTTGTAAAATATGTTTTTTTTTGTAAATTTACCACTTTGATATCAAAGAATATCCAAGTTTTTGTCTCATACATTTACCTCTCTAATCTCAGAGAATATCCACATTTTCTCGTAAATTTGTGGGGGTTTTTTTCATATATTTACAACTTTAAACTTAGAAATTTTGAGTTTTTTCTTAGAATATTAACCCCCTCCCTCAGCTCTGTAATTTATTCATTTATTTTATTTTTATTTATTTTTTTATCTACAATGGCCCGTCATATATTAATCATATTACACTGATATTGCACATATTTTTTGTGTGTATACATTTATATGTATGTACTGTATATCCTCCTTGTAAATATAATTTACCTGTTTTATTTCTTCCTTTGGTGCTACTTTTACACACGTTCTATTTTATTTTTTTATTCTAGTTTTAATATTTATTTATATATTTTCTTTGTGTGTAGCCTTGAAACATGACGGTGGAGTATTTTATAAGGAGGTTTATAGAGTTAAAAATGTGTCTATCATTGTTTATACATGGGCATTTAGAGCAAAATCAATATTTTGACATTAATACAAATATTTTCCATCATTATATCAACTGTATGCAAAATCACCTACAAAATAAAATAACTGATGTTCAAAACAATGAGCTTACAGAAATATTGAATTATAAACCATCCCTATAAAGATGTATAAATACTGTATTAATGAATATAAAACTGTATTTAAGCCTGTATTAATCTGGCTCTCCTCTCCTGGTTCATTGAACTGCCTTCAAATGTGACAAACTTGATTTATTATTAAAATTAAAACCAAATCAGTGTTGAACATGTGGTTAAATAAACAGAATTAATCAGCCGTGACAACAGAATGAGCTGATCTTGTTTATCTAGTTGGAGCATCAGCTGACTGATGTTCTGATTAAATCAATGACTGATGAAGTGTGACATCGTGATTTATTAAATGTTTAATTAGATTAATGACAGCTGTCACCGAACACCGTCCAGCTGCAGGGGAAGCCGTCTGCTGGGAGACGACGGGACCGATAACACCGAGTCATCACGCTCGCCACCGGATCACATTATTCAGCATGACGTGTGATCGTTTCATCGAGGCAGAAAATACAGGCGTGTTTTTACAAACCACAACAGATCACTAGAACCTACGGAGCAGGAAGTAGAACTACGGAGCAGGAAGCACTCGCAGGAACACATTTGTTTTTCAAGAGTTTGTTGCGTTCATGAATTTTTATTCGAATTTTCTCTTTGGTACGAACATTTACGAGTGATTCAGACGTGATTTAGACGGAGCTCCTGAGGCGATGCATTTATGTTAGGGATGCACGATACCGATAATTACCTGATTCTTAAGGCCGATATTGACAATTTCACATTTAAAAAATACTTGTGTTGCAAATTGCAATCGTGCTGCCTTCCTCTGAAACTGTGAAAAACATCCACAGCGGGCGACGACATGTTTGGCTTTCTAGCCAGCGTGCTGCGCTGGTTCATCTTCTCCGTGTTTATACGCCGATCGTAAATCAACTTTAAAGGTGTATGTACCTCCACCTACTGTATCGGATGTGTAGATGCTGTGCTTGTTAAGTCAATGAAAGCAATTTTATAATTAATCAGCTATATCGTAAAAATACATAATAATATAAATTTCCCATTATCGGGCCCCGATATATATATATATATATATATCGTGCATCCTTAATTTATGAGGCTGAAACAAGCGATTTACAACAAGTTTGGTGAATCCGACTTGGAACACAAATAAACCTCACAAAAAAAAAAGAGTTTCAGGACACAAAACTGTTGTTGCATAAAGCCCAACGAGACTGAAAACTGTGAGAGAATCGATGCAGTAGTCTCAACATCGTTCGGGTCACTGGTTCTTTAGGTAGACGCTACAACTAAATAGTCAATTTGAGAAAGAATCACTGTGGACGGGACAGAATGAGCAACAAAACAAGGAGAAGAAATAAGACGGAACCAGAGAAAAGGACGAACATTTCCCTCCTTCTTTACCTACAGCTCTACAAGTCTTCTTCTAATCGCTGTAAATGTTCTCACTACGTACATTTTTCTCCAGGAATAATCCAACATCCAGTCATATTTTTAGTACGTGTGAATTCATCTGCAAATGTACAAAAAAATAGAAAGGTACAGACACTCAGGATGTGTCGGCTCGATGTCAAAAACTGCATCGTGTTTACATCGCCGCGTCGCGTCAGACGGCGGGTTTTAAGTCCAAATGAAGACCTGCTGTGATGTGTTCACTGTCATCACAGGCATACGTACATTTGAACGTCGAGGAGTTTAGCTGCTGCTGGAGCTTCATACTGAGGATTTAACTCCCAACACACACACACTGACTGACTGTGGAGTGTGTGTGTGTGTGTGTGTGTGTGTGTGTGTGTGTGTGTGTCCTGTATATGGGCTCAGAGTGTGTGTGATAAGTTTGTCTGTTAACTGTGTGTGTGTGTGTGTCTTACCTGTTGAGGTGTGTGATGATGAATTTGAAGACTTGGTAGTTGACAGGAGGAAACTTCTTCACGATCTCTCGCAACACCTGCAGACGCTCGATGTAGTCCACGATTTCTGACACACACAAACACACACACACACACACAGACACACAGACACACAGGGAGAGAAGATAGAAGGCGTTTAACATTTTACACACACTCTCTCTTGGGAAACGGAAATTATACTCTCTGGAAAAACAAAAGGCTGAGATGCTGCCAAGAGCAACTCCCACGCTGTGCACACACACACACACACACACTAACACACACACACACACACACTAACACACACTAAGCCCTGTGGGCAGAAACAATACTCGCCTGCATCACGTCTCGCTGGGTAAAAACAAAACAGGTCAGTTTCTGCAGACTAAGAGAAAACACATATTTGTGTCCGAGTGTTCAGATTTCATGAAGTCACAGCGACACCAAACAGCTGATTCAACACTGAATGACATTATTATTATTATTATTAAACTACAGACAAGAAATAAAACACAAAACACTTCTACTGAACTCCTACTTTGGGTAATAGAAGTAGTTTTATAGTTTTTACTGCCTGTGATGTTCATTATTTTAATGTTCTTCCCTTCATGTAGCTGACAACTGCAGGACATGTGATGTATTATAGTCTGTGTGCTCCTATTGTTCTGATGCATGAACTACTAACTGACTATATTCATTGTATACTACTTACATTGTTATTCACTGTGAGATGTTTGTCGACCTTTTGACTTGAAGACGTTGTTGAAGATGTTTATTGATTTTAGGAATGCACCGTTTGTAAAATTATACCGATGTTTAAAAAGCTATTTTGCAGATGTTTTATTGTAGTTTATTTAGTTTTTGTTGGTATTTATTCCCCTTTAGTGCCGGGGAAACAAAGAAATCTACATTATAAAACTAGAATTACAATTTTAATACAAAATATCACGGCCTTGTTGCTGCTTTTTCTCCGAGATAGTGTAATACTCCCCACACGGCCGACTTTTTCTTTCACTTTTATTAGAAAACAAACCACCCGTTGTTCTCTTACGTCATGTCAGAGTCGTATCCAGTCAGTGGCTTCTTCTCTGAATCAGATTACCGATGTTTGGCTGATAAATCGGTGAATCCAGGGCCTGAAATTCACTTTTTATGCTGCCTGCCACTGAGGCAGGGAAGTATTTTGTTTTGTCTACCACTCAGGAATTTTTATCTGCCAATTTAGAAAACTTCTCCTTCAAACAACTGTATTTATTCAAGTTTCTCCACTAAATTTTACATGATTATATTCAAACACATAATAACGTTATGATTTACCGTCGCCCAATATCATCTCTAAATTACAAATTACATAGACAAGTCAAAAAGTGAAACCTGGGAATAATTAGTGTGAGGGAAAAATAAGGAAAACTGGTGCTGAAGCTGCTGGTAGACGTGAATAATGTGATCTGAAACAATAAGAAACAAACAGAGAACGCATCCTGCTGTATTCCTGAAGAGTAACCTCTTCCTCTTCCTCTTCCTCATCCTCATCCTCTCCAGAGAATCCATCAGTTCCCCGCAGGCGAAAGCTCGTCGGAGCTGAAACGCTCCGCTCACTTATTAAATATTTAAAAGAGCAGATGTGAAATAAAAGCTTTTACCTTTTGGATTGTCACAACAAAGCTGCTTTAACACAACCCTGGATCTTCCAGACCGTCCGGGAGCGGGAGACGGTTATATATGTTTAGACGCACATTTACGTCCGCGCACGTTAACGACACACAGATTTATTCATCCTGCACGCAATCAATCATCTTAACGAGGAGCCGACGGCAGCCTTTGACCCTCTGATGGCTGTGAGAGGTCAAAGGTCATTAATGAATGCTGCCATATATCAACATTAACTAGAAATATCACAGACCGGATCATTTACCAAGGGACCAATATAACAATTGAATCCCCTTTTATAATTTATATATATATATATATATACTGTATATATCAGTCTGATGGGGCTGAAAAAATTATGTCCACACCGTGTACCCACAATGCAATGGGCTCAATAAGGTGCTAAAACTATAAATGGGGAGTTGTAGTTACAACGTCATGAAACTTTAATGAACCCTCCGTCATGAAAATGAGGCCGCTGCTGCGAGTTTTGTTCCAGAAGGAAAAATAAAATATAGATTAAAAACAATCCTCAACTGACATCAATGAAAACATGCTGCTGAACCAGAGAGTGAATAAATAAATGAATGAATGAATGAATGAATGAAGAACTTTAACAGGAAAACAGGAAAACAAATGTCACTAAAAGTCTGTTCAACATTCAAATTTACCAAAAAGACTCCATGTGAAATTTTCTCTTCCTTTAATTTAAACAAAAAAAAGCGCATTTAATAAAAACATGACATTAATTAAAACTACAAAAAGACAAAAAAAATGTGACTTGAATGGAAGTAGTGTTGCATGGTGGTATACTGATACTAGAAAGTATCGCAATACCCTGCCGTTAAAATATGTTACGATACCCCGTTTTATTAATACTGGTACTACTAAACTGGCTTTTGACAGTGTTTTAATGTGAGTTGTGTCGATGTACGACCGCAGCTTTTCTCTCATCAACTCCTCTCAGAACTTCATCGGAATTTATTATCGTTTTGTGTGTTGGTTTTTTTTGGAAGCCGTCTTCGCCGTCTTCTGTGCTGCAGTACCACTCTCCGCCTGAAGTGTTACTGATGTGCCAGCGGGGGCGCTGTTTTATAGGGATGCACCGATACCGATACCCGATACCGGTATCGGGTATCGGGTATCGGGTCCGATACTGTGCTCATGTACTCGTACTCGCAAAACGGCTCCGATACAACGGCACCGATATGACTTTACGGCAGTGTGACGTTAACCTCTCGTCACCATCTATAGGGTCCTATGGCACGCGCTCACGCTCCACCACGATTACACAATACATTTTTTACATTTAAACATTTTTAATTAATAAAAAAATACTTTTAAGTTCCATGTTCTGTCATTTATTATTACATTACTTTTACAGATGTTTTAGATTTTTGCTGTGGTATCGTTTCAGTATCGGTATCAAACATATTTTAGGCAGGGCGTCGTATCGAAGTCAGAATTTTGATATTGTGACAACACTAAATGGACGCCTTCTGGTTCGAGGAACTTTATATGAAGGCACACGGGATCATCTGTAAGTCAGTATTCCACTGATGTTGATGATGTTATTGTACATACGGCTGCAGCTTCTCTCGTTCTACACGTACACGTACCAGTCCCACACTTTCAAATTCATCTCCACCAAAAAATACCCCCCCACCCCCAAAAAAAATGATTTCCTGCCCAGGTTTAGGAGGTCAAAGGTCAGACTGTCACCGTCGTCTGAGAGAGAGGACAGGAGAGAGAGAAGGGAGGAAGATGTGCTGAAGAAGGTGACAAAATGAAAAAGAAAGTGAAGGACAGAAAGACAATTTTCCAGAGAAGAAGAAGAAGAAGAAGAAGAAGAAGCAGCAGTGTGCGTATTTTTGGCTCATTAATCTGCTGTCGTCAGCCTCAGTATCACTAATATACAACCAGGACACACACACACACACACACACACACACACACACAGAGCAGAGTGTAGATGTGTGACATCCTGCAGCTGAAAAAAGCCTCTTAAGAGTGTGTGATGTGACAGAAAGCTGCGTGAGTGTAAACTGAACTAGACTTCTGCAGCAATGAAGACAGCAGCTACAACAGACAAGAGGTTCAAAGTAAGTATGTGTGTGTGTGTGTGTGTGTGTGTGTGTATTTATCTATGTTCTGTTTCTTTTTGTTTCAAATGACGCAGCTTACCAAATCAAGCTAATCAATAAGGTTCTGAATAATGTGAACCTCAGCACTAGCTGAGTCAACATTAGCTGTGCTAAATTTAGAAATAACTGAAACGGTTAGTTCAGACTGACTTTCTGATCTGAACTAACGTGGCAGCAGTACGTTGCTTAGCTTCCTGTACTCCTGTCTGCTTCTCCACACTGGGAGCACGCCGACTGCGACCACCATCTAAGTTGCTGTATTAATACACTGACTTTTAGGATGTACATAAATATATATATATACTGTACATGAAGCAGCGTCAACGTGCAGAAACCTACGTCGGGAAGATACAGAATGATATGAAAACCTGAAATAAATAAATCAATAGATAATGGACCCGCCCGTACAAAGTTAACATCTAGGAGCCTAAATGGGTGTTGTTACCTTCATGTCAAAAGGGTATTTTTTATATCAAATTCACAGCATTTTCTATTAGGTGCTGCAGGAATCAGGGGGTGAGTTTTTGTTGATGTGTTCTCATTACTTAGTGAATCATGTCTCAGGTGTTTCTCACACCTGAAGATGTTCAGCTTGTTTGTTTGTTTGTTTGTTTATTCTTACTTGCGGCCTCCACCAGCTCCGGGTGCAGGCTGTAGGGGATCAGCGGGTCGGGCAGGTCGGCGAAGAAAGCCTTCAGCGCTCCGGCTGCAGCGTTCACCGCCACGTCCATCACCACAAAGTCGATACTGTAATCTACACAGAGAGAGAGAGAGACAGTCAGCAGCAGATTCACACTTAGTGTTTGAGGAATTTAAAGAGGACCTTTACATTAGTGTGTCATAGCCGTCTTCGTCATCAAGAACAGAGTGTATTGACTAAAAAATGGAGGCGTCACTGAGAGTCCAAAGACCAGAACCTGCGTAGTCTACCCCGTGTTCCCCTTTGTATACCGAAGCCCTGTTAGGACCATGTTAAACGTGAGTCTCAGACCCCGGGTCTGATAACCCACGTTGACCCCACTCAGAGTCCGACAGGACTTCCTGGGTCAACGCTTCAGTCTGAAAGGATATCAAAGAGCTGGTGAGTAGTGGAGAGGCTCACAGCTGAGCAGCAGAACAGAGCTGCTCTCTGATCACAGCTAACAGAGGTTATCATCAGTCTGTCTGGAGGCACAGAGGCCCGAGTGTTTCTCTGACGGAGCAGCAGCGGAGTACACGGCCATGTTTCTGCTCTGTTATTCCTGTCGGGAGAGGAGGGAAGCTCCAGCTCAACATTCACTTTGAGTTTGTGTTTAGAAAAGTTGTAGCCAGCAGGTCGGGTCACACACACACACATCAAACCGGTGTCAGCGTTCTCATTAACCCCCCGAGGACGAATACAGCTTGTAAAGACCAGAGATACGGCATGAAAAAGAAATATACATGACTTCCTGTTTTGACACGCTGTTAACGGGCAAACGACGACGGGGAAGGAGGAGAAAGAGGGAGGAGGAGAGGGAGCGAGAAGGAGGACAGAGCCCTGAGGTAACACGACAGCTGTCACACTGAATCTGAAGGACTGCAAACACACACACACACACACACACACACACACACACACACACACACACACACACTCTCAAGGAAATAAAAAGATAGGAGGAGAGGCAGCGAGGAGAGAAATGCACAACAAAATAAAAGGACAGAGGATCAAGGAGTCAAAAAGAGAACGGAGATATCAAAGAGGGACGAGTGTATTAATAAACAGCCGACTGGTAATGAAGCAGAACCACGGTGACCTCTGAATCCCCGCCGTAACTGAGCTGCTCCCCGAGCAAATTCACTTTAATCTCCCGACCGTTTTCCATAAAAATAGATCCGGCTTATACGGTGGAAGTAGCCGGTCGCCGGCAGCCCACCACCTCCTCTCTCACTGACAGAGGAGCTAATTGGCTGTAATGGTGCTTTTCACACACAGATGTGATCCAGCTGCAGCGAGGAGAAGGACCGCGGGACGCAGAAATATACATCCTGACTACGTTTACTTGTGATGTTTGAGAACAGCACCATGTCTGCACAGAGACGGCAACTCTGCAGCTCTTATCTCTGATCGGTTCATTGTGGTATTTTTAGGTTTAGGTTAAATAACGCTCCAAACCTACGCTAAATTTTGTCAAGGAAAAACTGTCATGTCCATTTTCAAAGGGGTCCCTTGACCTCTGACCTCCAGATATGTGAATGTAAATGGGTTCTATGGGTACCCACGAGTCTCCCCTTTACAGACATGCAGTTTGGGACAAGTCATAGTCAAGTCAGCACACTGACACACTGACAGCTGTTGTTGCCTGTTGGGCTGCAGTTTGCCATGTTCTGATTGGAGCATATTGTTTTATGCTAAATGCAGTACCTGTGAGGGTTTCTGGACAATATCTGTCATTGTTTTGTGTTGTTTATTGATTTAGAATAATACATATATACATACATTTGCATAAAGCAGCATATTTCTCCACTCCCATGTTGATAAGAGTATTAAATCCTTGACAAATCTCTCTTTAAGGTACATTTTGAACAGATTAATTTGCCATTCATCGCGATTATCTCCCTTTAAAACTGAGCCCACTATAAGGTAAAAATCGCAATTTGCGTTAACGTGTTATTATCGTTAACTTTGACAGCCCTACGTCTAACACTACGCTCTCAACATGATGATTACTAGTTATAAGGAGCTCTTTTTTAATATGATGTCTAACTGGATTTATGGATTATTATCTTGTTCATTCAGACTGATTTATGACGCTGAGACGAAGTCATTTGTTATTTATTAACGCTTCAGCTGGGAGCTGGTGTAAAGCACTTTGAAGGTGTATTTCTCCTGCCATTATCTAAAACATACCACTATGATGTACAGGTTGGAGGAAGGAAAATGTTCAGGTTATTCTCAAGCTAACTGAGATGTCTATGTATTTGCACAGTGACGACACAAATTCATTAAATATAATAAAAAAGAAATAATGCAATAAATAATCAAGGTGAGGCTGAAAAAACAAGCAAGTCTCCGTATTTCAGCGTCTGGCTGTAGAACGAGTGACGCCGCCGACTGAGTGCCGGTGATTTCTGCCTGTGGTGACTTTATTTATTCTAACAGCCGGTTTGGCAGCTCACCAGCCCTCGTGTTCAGGTTGGATTCTGCTCCGCGGGGGCATGTGTTTCTCTTTAAGCACTTTGTGCTGCGTGGTCAGGTTTGGATTCTGCGGGTTGAATTTATTGCACACATCACTCAAGCGCTGCTCGATTGGTAACATGCTTCCCAAAGAGTTCTCAAAACGTTCATGGGAAAATAATTTAGAATCTGTGAAAAAGAACCGTCGGCGGCGTCTGCGCTTTGAAAACTCCGGTTACACATGTGCTCCTTCTTCAGGTTTCTAGAGTAGCTGGAGATGTATTTATGAGGTTCTGCATGTGTCTGTGCAGCTGTGAGTGTTTTACCTTGATCAAACTGTTTCTGGATGTTGTCCTGGTCCGTCTTGTTCCCGCTGACGCGATACAGACCTTCCGTCGTCAGACCTGCACACACAAACATCACACACCTTCAGTAAACAGCTCTGACACACTTCATACAGTACATGTGGAATTTATAAATAAAAGCATCACACCAAAAAATAAAAGTGCTGAATTTAAACAGATGGACCAACAAGGGGAAGTGAAACGGGTTCCATCTAATGTGGTTTCCTGTAAAAACAACATGCTGAGATTGTTTTGGATTAAAGGCTGAAAACTTACACGCCATAAATTCCAGAAACTTTCAGAACTTTTCTCCTTCGAGGTTTTAACAGCCTGTGAAACAGAACTCACTGTTTATCGCGACTAATTTGAGCTTTTTCTCATTAAATTCTTGATAATTTCTGGTTTCCTGTGCATGTGCAACCTGTGAAAGGATCGTTAAAAGATGTTTGTGGTTCGTTGGGTTCATCAGTTTACTTTGAGGCCACCAGTTGAACCAGTGATGAAAACATGAATACATTAATAAACATTAATGACACTAAAAATTAGGACGATTTTTTACGATTTTGAAATAGATCTTTTTAATGCCAGAATCGATATATTTGCTTCATTTAAGTCTATGTGGAAGTAGAAAGAAGTAACCGCTTTTATTGTTGTAGTCTGAGTAATGTGACGTCATATCCGTTCCGTATCCGTCAACCAAAACAAACCTCAGAAAGTATAAAACGTTGGAGGGTCGTCGTGGATACGACCTGCACCCTCCCATGTTAATCCCAGCGTGGTAAACACTACACATCCAGTAAA
The DNA here is from genome assembly GCA_916700685.1 of Adelosebastes latens. Lineage (NCBI taxonomy): Eukaryota > Metazoa > Chordata > Actinopteri > Perciformes > Sebastidae > Adelosebastes > Adelosebastes latens. The sequence goes on along the minus strand of CAKAKR010011389.1, from coordinate 3,145 downwards.
GGATGGAAACACTTTGGGTTTCACACGTTGACAGGAAAAGCAGGGCTAGGCATCACGGCTAAAGCTGCATGCTAACTTCTAAAAAAAAAAAAAAAAGGCCAAAATGTGTTCGAAAATAAGTCCAAACAAAGGCTGAAAAAAGTCAGAATAAAGGCCAAAGTATGTCCGAAATAAGGCCCAAAAAATGTCCAAAAAGTCAGAAATATGTCCCAAAAAAGGGCAGAAATATGTTCAAACAAAAGTCCAAAATATGTCCGAAAAAAGGCTGATATATGTCTGAATAAAAGTCTGAAAAACGTCTGAAATTTTTCCCAAAAAAGGCTAAAAGAAAGGCCAAAAAAATGCCAAAGTATGTCCAAAATATGGCCCAAAAAAGGCAGAAATATGTCCCAAGAAAAGGCCTAAAAAGGGGAAGAAATATGTTCAAACAAAAGTCAGAAAAAAGGCTGATAAATGTCTGAATAAAAGTCTGAAAAACGTCTGAAGTATATCCGAAGAAAACTCTGAAATATGTCCGAAAAAGTGCGAAAACGTTAGCAGGAAATGCCCATATACTGACATTTATGTTCTCTGCATTGAAACGTCCCCGATGGAGCTGACCATGGATGGATAAAGAGAACGGAGCTGACGCGAGAGCTAGAGACCACCTTGGAGAAGTGAGAGGAAGTAGACACGTGGGACTACGTCCGGTTTTCAAAATAAGGTGTTAACGAAGGGAACTGGATATATAAAATACATCTATGGAAATAAGATTGATTGGATTATATTCACCAGAAGTATAAAACATTACATGTCCCTTATCAATTAAAAAGAAAACACCACTAATCTGTGAGGGAAATGTCTTTTTGGGTTGCTGGATAATAAATAATACAGTGTTAGTTTCTCCAGCATGTGTGGTCAGATTTATTCATAATTCAATATCAGATGTGAAACAATACGAGCCATTACTTATTTACAAGAGGAACAATGTCAACATGAAGCAGCCGCTACAGAAAACCAAAGACTCATCCTTCTGAGGTCGTTAATATCCACAAATAAATCAACAACAGATAAACGGTGAATAAACCATTTTGTGTCTGAGCCTTCAGCTGGTCTGAGAGCAGCATTTCGACCATAAGTATCGCAGCCAGCTGGCACCTGACAGCTGATCTCAGACCAGCACATATGGAGACAGAGTGTCTTAATTAGAGCTATAATGTGGCTGCAGGGATGAACACAAAACACACACACACACACACACCCAATCCATACAGGTTGTAGTTCTGCTCTGTCGCTGCTGCAAGGTCATCCACACTGCAGTATACATGCCTGTGTGTGTGTGTGTGTGTGTGTGTGTGTGTGTGTGTGTGTGTGTGTGTGTGTGTGTGTGTGTGTGCCCGTGCAGAGGCAGTTAAGCAGAGACAGTATTATGTAAATTCAGCTTTAATGGATTCAAGTAAATGTGTCAAGTGTGCACCAGTGTGGCAGAGTGTGTGTGTGTGTGTGTGTGTGTGTGTGTGTTGGTATCTGGGTGTTTATCTGTGAATACTGAGGTCTTTGTGTGTGCGCCTTTGTGTTGACTCAGGTGTGTGTGTGTGTGTGTGTGAGCTCTTAAGTTACCAGAAATCTGAGGAAAGCAGCGTTTCTGTTAAATGACGTCAGTCTAATCAGCAACCCACTCGACCCAGTTTGTGTAAGTGTGTGTGTGTGAGTGTGGTGCCTCGGTGGGTGGAAAGCCTTTAACCACAATTTCTATTTACATTAACGTTAATTGTTAAGACCTAAAACTGGCAGTAAAGACGTTAAAGATGTCAGTTAGCATCTAATATCAGATATTCTGTAAGTCAATATGTACCTGTGTGTATGAGACTCTGAAGGTCACATGAAACACACTGCAGCTCTCCTCTGTAACACTGGGTTGCACTCAAATGTGTTTTCTTTGTTGGAGAAACAGAGTCGGCTTCTGTGAACCTGACGATAAAGTGTAATCTAATATAATATAATAATCGGACACATTAATCTTTTTAAGTTTTCTAAGATTCCATCTTCTTGCCAAATTCCTACTTCTTTGAAAACAGCTCATTTCCAGTGGTTGTGTCGCGCTGATTACGTCATCACAACATGTATATTTCTACCTCTTCTACCAAGTCAAATCCCCATTGTTTAAAGCTTAAAATCAACCCATCACTGATCCATATCAATGGGAAATACATCATATTAAGGAAGTAATGTTCTGTCTTGTAAAAACGTTATATATATTTAACATTATTAAATATTTAATCGCAATTAATCACACATTTTTTATCTGTTCAAAATGTATCTTAAAGGGAGATTTGTCATGTATTTTATGTTCTTATCAACATGGGAGTGGACAAATATGCTGCTTTATGCAAATGTATGTATATATTTATTATTGGAAATCAATTAACGACAAAACAATGATAGATATCATCCAGAAACCCTCACAGGTACTGCATTTAGCATAAAACAATATGCTCAGATCATAACATGGCAAACTGCAGCCCAACAGGCAACAACAGCTGTCAG
>CAKAKR010011321.1:754-21704 GCA_916700685.1 Adelosebastes latens | reverse complement strand
TCAATATTATGTTACGTTAATGCCTATTTCTCTCCTCAGATGTTCTCAGAATCATCTTGTAGTGCACGGTTTAGCTGTAAAATGAGAAAGTTTGTGACACCGCCGCCATGTTGAAATCTAGTGAAGGAACGCCAAGTTCTGGTTTCATGAATGGAGCACAGACAATAGGAACGCTCTCTCAATGAAATGACCTGTGATTGGTCAAAGTCTCCTGTCACGGGCTAGATGTTCTAAAGCCTGAAAACAGCCATGACGAGGAGCAGAAGTCTATTATCTCTCAGAACACTTGAATTACAATATGCTGAAAGGTTATTATGGAATTTGTGCCCAATGATGCCAAAAATATACTGACTACTGCAGCTTTAAAGCCACCCCTTAATTTACCTGGCAGAATATCAGGTGACCAGGTAGCTCCATGTGTTTGATATGGACTGCACTAACAGTACCTCCTGATGTGACTGTTTTCTGGAGAGTCTTTTTGCAGATTTGTTTCTAAAATTTCTGGACTTTTATTGTAAGACTATAATAAAGAGGTGCACTGGATGTATTAATATATTCTTTAACTGTAAATATAATATAATGAACTGAGGGTTTATCCAGCCTGCATGACATCCAGCCTCCTTATGTTGGTCCAGCTGCAGCAGTGGCCTCTGGGTGGGGCTACTAGTCAGTATAAAGGAGGAGCAGGTCTGCTGGGTGGAGGGAGAATCTGCTGTGGATCTGCTGCGACCCTCTCTCTGCTCCTCCAGTCCGGATCTGCTGCCTCCTGCCTGCCTGGACCTCCTCATCACCTCCTCCTCCTCCTCCACCAGGACCATGGAGAGCTCCAGGATGCTCCTCGGGCTGCTGTTGGTCGGCCTGCTGTCCCTCCTGTCTCACGGACAGACGTCCCAGGAAGTCTCTGCAGAGGACTTTGGAGGGGACAGACCCGAACCAGCTGCAGACAGAGACCTGGTCAGTACCTGCATGGTGTTAGGTTAAGGATGAATTTGGTCACATTTCCTAAACTTTAGCAGAATAAAAACTACCTGTGAGTTTTTGCAAAGTTGTATGTGTATATATCTTCTTTTTTTTTTTTATTTATTACATTTTTATTTATTAAATTTTATAAAATAACCAAATGTATCATGTATTTAGTTCAGCTTCATAGGAAACACAGATAACTTGCAGAAAACATTTCAAATAATCTTTAAATTTATGTTTTATTAAACGATGTCACCATGTTGATTACTTACATTAAGGCAATAATTTTTTTGTATTACAAGTTTTCTGAAATGTTATGTTTAAATATGCAAATGAGGCAATTTCCAGAACATAAATGTGAACATTGGATAAAGCAGGTTCAGTATTCTTATTTCATTTTGTTGACATATTAGAATCAAAGATTTTTACAGATATCAATTTTATCACTCCATAAATCAGAAGATACTGTCAACAGCTATACAAAATAAAAATCAATTTTCACCATGTTTTTAGGAGTTAAATGTTCTATAAATCAGACTATGAATGAACAAAAAACTCTGTAAAAACCTTCAGAATATAAATAGGAATGAAACTGGAAAGTTTGGTGGATGTAAGTGTTGCTGAAGTGAAGATTTCTGCCTCAGAGTCTGAGGAAAAAACACTAGGTGAATATGGTAAAACATTTTTAACTAACAGATATCACCATGAAATTTCCTTAGTTAATAACTTACATTAAGACAATTATTTTTTGTATTACAAGTTTTCTAAAAATGTTATGTTTAAATATGCAAATGAGGCGTTATCTAATGGTGAATTTAGGAGAAATCTACAGATGCAAATAGACAAAGTAGTAAAATGTTGGATGTTTTCTTTCCACTAGTCTGAAAGAAGACATGTTATGGAAGCAAAATAGCCCAAAATCTCAAAATTGACCAGTGCGTGGGGTGTCTCGCCTTAAGAGATGCACAACATTTTTTTTTTTTGCATGTAAGGTAGTCACACTTTGTGTTTGGTCTTTAAAATAAAAAAATAACAGATGTGGACTTTTTCTGAAAATATTATTTATTGCTCTTGACATGAATGGAGGTCAGAGTTTATTAATATTTCTTTATTTTCAACACTGATTAACCTCCTAAACTCTGCCAATCCTTCACACTGTGCAGCCAAGACATGTTCAAACCCACAGAACATGATTTTATCTTGTAGTGGACCGAATACATCAGGAGGGAAAATGTGTATAAAATGATGCACAAGACATCCAGAATATTTCAATTTGATTTAATGTTGCAAAACACAGCACCTTGGGTTTAAAGTGTCATATATCTTCAATGAAGAGTTACACATAGCCTACAGAATATATATATATGATACTGTCACACAGTTTTGAAAAACACATTTAACAAATGTAAAGCTTAAGGGGATATTTAAGGGTTTATAAGATGCTCTGATTTGACTCATTATCCCTGTTTTTTTCTGTGTTTGTGATCCGATCAGATCGACGCTCTGGAGGCTCTGCTGGGCCGGATGCACAACCGGATTTCCTCCACTGAGAAGAGAGGAAGCATCCCACTGGTAACTTATTCACTTTATTCTTTTTATCCATGCAATGCAGCTCTAAATGCACCTTTAAACTTCTTCCCCTGTAATGAAAAGCAGAATGTAATTTAATGATTTGTTTGACAATGCTTCACTGCTGTTTAATTAAACCACTTACCTGCCAGTAATTAAAAGATAACAAGAAAAACCAACAACAGTCTTTTACTCGACGCAATTAAAGACTAATCAAGATCTCGCTGCCCAACTCCAATTAGCTGAAAGAGGGGAAACGAAATAAAGCAACAAAAACCTTTCAATCCTGCTGAAATAAGACAGAAGCAGTTAATGAACCGGATTTAATTATTTCACTGAAAGATGCTGGAAGGATCAACATCTTACCCTCGTTCTCTCACGTCAAATAAATCACAAGAATTAACTGAATAATTTAATGGAAAGGCCTGTGCTAGTATTTGCTATTAATTAATGAATTAATTTACTTTTTATTTATTGACTCAATTAATCCATACATGTACTTTGTTCTCCAAGATACAATTCATATTTTTTTTTATCATACAATATAAATGAATAAGACAAAGAGCATGCCATAATGGACTTGCATTTTATATGTAGATCCAAAAGCAGAGAAAAAAATAAAAAAATAAAAAAATAAAAAAAATAAAAAAATAGATAAATAAATAAATAAATAAAAACATTTAAAAAATAGATAAATAAAAATAAAAGCAAGGAGAAACAGCCAATAATAATAATAATAATAATAATAATAATAATAAATAAATAAGTGAGTGGAAAATTAATAAAATGCAATTCATACATTAATAATAATAATAATAATAATAATAATAATAATGATCATAAAGAAAGGAAATACATAATATAAAATAATAATATAAAATTAAATAATATAAAATAAGTACTAACAAATTAATAGGTAGATAAAAGCTGATTGCGAGACAGTAAGAGAGGGGCTATAGAGAATGTCATCATAATAGTTCCCGTTATTACACTTAATAATAAAAACATATGTTCCTATGGGCCAAATAAGAGAAAGAAAATAAGAAAACAGCAGAAAAGAAAGCAAAACATGATCAGAACATGGGCCACACTTAATAAAGTACTACTTAGGGGGGGGGAAAGCAAACAAAAACAGGATTTATACACATTAATACTAATATTTATTCATTTATTTCACACACATAAATACAAATCACATGAAAGATATAATAAAGTACATGTGAGGGTGTGGTTATATATTAATATACTCTTCCTGTCAGTGATGACGTTGCCAAACATCATTATATTTTTGTAATTTTTTTTACAACCTTATTGTAAAGTATCTGGCTGTAAATGTGAGTAACCTCTGTACCTCCTCCCCTCAGTGTGGGATGGGTGACCGCTGTGCCATGAAGTTTGGGCCTCGCATCGGGAAGCTGTGCGACTGCGGCAGAGGAGCCAACTGCAACTCCTACCTGCTCAAGTGCATCTGAAGCACTGAGGACTTTTCTGTTTCACAGCATCACTTCTGCAGGACCAAACATCCTTCACAGCCTCAGCAGATCTCCATAAAACTGACACAAACCCCGACTCTCATCTTTCTGTCGGGCTCTAATATCATCGTTTATTATCCGTTATGCATCGTTGGCAGCTGTTGCCTGAGGATGAGCATGCTGACTTATTATTTACTGCATGTGAATGTTTCATGTTCAATAAACACATTTATCAACATGTCTTTTTGTTGTTTTATTGAAGAAGGATTTTTTGCTTCGCGTTGCCGTCATTTGTGTTAAATTTAAGGGATAAAACAAGTTTTAATTTCAATAATAATTGCAGCTGTATATTCACATAAATAAATCCATCAACACACGCTTCAAGTTGTTAACGGTAACGTTATTGTAGCTTCTTGTCCACGTCAGGGGTTTTGGCTGTCGGTCTTGGAGAGGGGGGATCCTTAATCCTCTTAATAATAATGGGATCATATTAAATAAACAATAACAACTCTTTAATACAAAGCAAATATGCCAAAAACTGCAGTTCCTGAAATGACCACTTGAGGCTGGCTCCAAAAGTGAGTCAATCTCAAGCGGCAACCTCCGATGCTCAAGCAAATTTTCGTAGTGACCAAACGGCGGTTCTACAACTTCCGTGTCCGTCACTTGATGCGAAAAAGACATTTTCCCCATAGACTTACATTAGGAAAGAGACGTATGTAACTCAGCAGATTCTTTTTTTTTTTTTAGGTAAATCAACTTCCCAGTATGAACACTTGAATAGCCCTTATTTACGGCACCCTTTAGCAACGGTATGAAACACAACGGGGGTTCCTTTAACTATAATGTAAACCCATCTGTGGCAACAGTAAACACTCCAAGAAAGTACGCCGGGAGTGTGGTGACGTAGTTTAAAGAGTGAAAGAGACACACAGGGCGGCAGGAGGGGAGGTGGATTGGTCCAACAAACACAACGCCTTCACCCAGGAGACCGCTGTTCGTGTCTCATGTGCGTCACGTTACAATCAGCTGTTCGTTCATGTCATGTGTTCACAACATTTAGTGTCATTTTCACTGTACAACCTAACTAAAGTGGTTTTGATGCCTAATCCTAAAGCGACACCAAGGGTAACAGCAGAACTGCTTGGAATCGAGGATTGTTGCAAAACAAAGGATGTAAAGTTACAAAATATTAGACAGTAGAGATTGTGCTTTAGGCAGCTAAATGATAGCTGCACCCATGTAATTAATACAGTTTTGCCAAATAGAATAATAAAATGCATTGAGCTTCACAACGGCTCTTCAGAAACCTGTGAGTGACGTCTCGGAGACTACGTCCATATTTTATACAGTCTGTGGTTGAGTTGTACACAAACAACATGTGGCGGTTTTTACTAAGATATTTGTTTATGCTCCACATTCACATTTACACCTGCAAGCAACAATATTTCACTTATTAAAATCCCATTTAACAGTCAAACACACACTTGTACGTGACAGTATAGTGATGTAATCAGCTGGGAGGACAGTACTGTGTAAATGAAAGCTTTTCAGAGAGACTGTAGTCTGTCAGTACTTCAGCACTCGTCTGTCATTCAGCATTAATCATTTTTATTCTTCACACAAAGTCAGCTGGTTTGGTCTCAGATGATGACTTGTCAGGCCACAACACAATGAATATGATTTGAAGGTGTGTGTGAACCCGTCCTGTTTTGTTCTTTTGCGGTTTATGAGGACATGAACGATCATTTTTGATTGAAAGTTTCAAAACTGGCTAAAAGGATTACAACCAGCCAGAAAACTGACATACTGTATTTTCATTTACATGGAAGCTGTCCAACAACAGCCCTGACATACAGGGCTCTCCAACCTTTTTTTCCTCTGAGAGCTAATTTGACAAAATGAAAGTGTCTTGTACTTTTATGGTTCTTTAATAACGTTTCAGCCACCGCAGTCATCGCCGCTATTATAATCCCGCCATAGGTGAAGGGCTTTTTGTGCTTCGTTAGGATGTGCATCACTAAACAAAGCTTCTATTGCTGCGTTGGAACTTCTTCATCAGTTTTGGTAAACCAGCATTGTGTGGGACCTGTGGATATTAGTATGACATTTCATGGCATTTCATCCAAAAGTTATTGAGATATTTCAGTAAAAGCCAAAAAATGTCAACCTGTTAGTGGCGCTGGATGAAAAGTCAGAATCTATTTGATTCGTGTACGTAGACGCAAATTTCCCTTTTTTTTCTTGTGACGCTGTAATGGAAAATTACATTGTATGTAGTGATGTCTCTTTGCGCAACAGTGGAAAGTTACTGTCTACTCTGTCTGCATGTCTCATGTAGTGAGAAAGTACTGAGTGTTGACGTTCTACTGGGACACTGTGTAAAAACAACTCCTTATCTGTGTAAAACAACTCCTTTACCCACACTCCCCGTTGTAGATTTTTATATAATCACATTGTAATATTCTCCTGCATTGCACTCTTCTGCAGACTCTGTGTGACTCTGTATAACCAGTGCCTCTTCTTGCAAGAATAAAATACGACAAAGACATTTCATCTGTTTGAGATCTTTATTTCAACGTTCGTTAGGACTCATCTAGGGAAATTGACAGAATTTCCATTACAACGCTCAGCACGACTTTCAACAACGTATTTTTCGTGCTTTTTCCTACGAATGTCCAGCAACACGTGATGCATGTGTCCATTCTCCGCTCCAGTCTTTTCAAAATAAAACTACTTAGTTAGGTTTAGGAAATGTTCATGGTTTGGGTTAAAGTAACTCCGGAAGTGCCGTAACTTAAGTATGGAAGTTACGTGACAAATAACTCAACTTTGACTTCTGGTTTCACACGGGATGTAAGTGTGGCTCCGTCTACTTCTTGAAAATGCCCACTTAAGCTACAGAGTCCAAGCATGTAGTTGACGCGTGTTTCAATAAAACTCCGTAGTCCATGTTCTTCGTTTCAACCGTTTACTGAAAATCTTTCTTAAGTCTTCAAATATAAAAAAATGGTAACAAAATATCAAAAACATAAGCAGTGAACAAGCAAGAACAGGTTTATTAAGCACGGTCAAAGACTAGTGTGCTCTCAAGGCTCCGTAGCTTCTGCTGAATCATTTTTACGAGCACATGCAGCACAATTTAGCTTTTACCCAAACAGAAGACGGGGCTGGCTGCTGACACAGTTGGTCCTGATTGAGCACACTGCAATGAAACTACAGAGCTACTTATCTCAAGCAAATAAAACAAAATGTAAATTAACCACAGTTATCTCAATACTGTACAAATGGGTCTAAAAGTCCTGTGTTTTTTGACCCACTCGTCCACCCCAACCTCCTCCCTATGTGGCGTTCGCCGCTCTCTATACACAATTACGTGGATAACATATGAATTGATTTCGTGCTGATCATCACGAAAAAAATGTAAAAGTCGATGTACTGTCTATGTATATGAATCAATACATAAAATTGTGTAACTATTTCACGAACTGCTATGTTACTGCGCTGCATGTTCATATTCTTTGAACCTTTAGCGAGCCACTCTGAAACGGGTAGCGAGCTTCTTGTTGGAGACTCCTGATCTACGGTGACATGAAAGTAACACAGTGTGAATTTACTTTTTAAAATATACAAACAAACAAAACTACTCAGCTGGAGAGCTAAACATTTCTGAAGCCACGATGTTGCATGTAAATATTTTGCACTTAGGAAACTGTTTGAGAAGCTGACCTTTATGAAAGTTTTGCTCCCCACTGCTGCACACATTAAACCGCAGCTTGTTTTAAGTATACTTCATTCACGGTGCTCTCTTGCTCTACTTCAACACAAACTGTGACAAAAGAGAGCAAAGCATCCAGCTGTGACAAAAGCCGCGCTTATTCCAAATAATTAAAACAAAAAAAATGCTGAGCAGATCCGGCCCGCCGACACATGTGGCCTGCAGCCAGCAGATATACTGTACGTGCTTTCATTTGTCCCGGAAGTCTTAATCCGCAGAGCCATAAAAGGCCGAAGAAGAGCTCGTTTAAAGGTCTTTTGGCTTTGGGGACGAAGATAGGAGACAAACAGCAGTGTGATGTTTCCCTCCGTCAATGCCTGAAGCAATTTAGTCTGCAATAAAAACAAGTCAATAGTGAATGAAGAGTGTCTTCACTGGTGAATTCTGCTTAGCTCGAGCTTTTCTTTGTTGTTGCCGGTTGTAGAAAAGAATCAGTGTGGCATCATATTCAATAAGTCATCATATTCCTCGCATTGATGAGCACATTATGTATATGACTATCTATTCCTGTTAATGATAATACCGAGTGGATTATATAAGAGACTCAGTGCTCTCATATGAAATACTTTACAGCGTTTGTATCTAGGCTGTCAATCGATTAAAATAGTTCATCTTGATTAATCACACAGTTTTTATCTGTTCAAAATGTACCTTAAAGGGAGATTTGTCAAGTATTTAATACTCTTATCAACATGGGAGTGGACAAATAATGCTGCTTTATGTAAATGTATGTATATATTTATTATTGGAAATTAATTAACAACACAAATCAATGACAAATATTGTCCAGAAACCCTCACAGGTACTGCATTTAGCATAAAACAATATGCTCCAATCATAACATTGCAAACTGCAGCCCAACAGGCAACAACAGCTGTCAGTGTGTCAGTGTGCTGACTTGACTATGACTTGCCCCAAACTGCATGTGATTATCATAAAGTGGGCATGTCTGTAAAGGGGAGACTCGTGGGTACCCATAGAACCCATTTACATTCACACATCTGGAGGTCAGAGGTCAAGGGACCCCTTTAAATATGGCCATGCTTTGCCAAAATGTAGCGTAACTTCGTTGCGTTATTTAGCCTCATTTGCGACATGCTAGTATGACATGGTAAATCGCAATTTGTCTTAATGCGTTAAAGAACTTAGTGCCGTTAAAACAAATTTGTGTTAATGCGTTATATACTGTATATATAATTGATTAATGCATTTATATTTTAAAACCCCTGCTTTCAACACTACTGTCTGCTCAGCTGTATTGTTTTTACCAGTGAAGTCTCCATCCACAGTATTTTATTTTACAAATGTAATGTCACTTTGAGACGAAAGCCATCTAAAGTCTAAATCTGTGAATCTAAACAGACCCTTTTCTTTATTATTTCCTCTCCCGTATATATTTCCAGTCTTTTGACTCCATGCAGACCCGGAGGCTCACCTGAGCTCTGTTTATTGTTGCCAGCCTGTTGAAAGCATCAATGAGCTCCTGTGTTTGTTCTAATAGCTCTGTTTAGGCAGCTGAGACAGGCTTGTTGTTGTTTCCTGGCTACATCCAGGTAATGTGATCTACCTGCAAGGATATTGTGCCAAAACTAGATGTGATTAAAAGGTAGTAAACTAGTGGCCCATATGAGCAACATAAACAAGTAAGATTCATCATCGTCACCTGCATATCACTCAGGCAGTCTTTAGATTAATAGATCAATATCATTCCTACATGTTTTGATAGAATTGGACCATACACAAAATATAATATAAATCTGTCCAATAATGACTTTTACTTAATGGTATTGTTTTCATTTTGTGAGTCTGTGTGTGAGTCATCATGACAAAGAGACCTGCTGTAGCGGGAACTATCAGGGAGGCGGTTTTGAGTGCTTTGCCAGATGTTTATATTTCTGTCTGTGGACAGATTTTGTCACCGTGATAGCGTCACAGTCACGACACTTTACAGGTGAGATCAAAACGAAGGCCGAGTCCGATCAAGGGCACCGGAAGTAGGAGGGTAGGAAGTGGAGAAGGGGCCACGTTATGCCCGATTTGGCGTCGCGGCTGGTGTGATGTCATCGCAAGATAGTCTCTCTAGTATTATATATTGGATTATTATTACTGATGCTTTAACACATGCCAGCATTTGAATCAATTTGAATTTTTACTTATTATAATCTGGTGATGAGAAATGAAACCAACGCTGAACTGCAGTTCCTCAAATGTCCACTTGAGGCTCTAAAAGCGAGTCAATCCCCATAGACCTCCATGTTAAAATGCCCAACTTTACAGCACAAATAAACATGTTTACAGCCTGGTACAAAAAATAGTTTTGGTCTCTATAGCTAATATCTTCGTTCATGACAACTGTACGGGGGTGAATCTTTATATAACTCACCAATTTGAATTATATTAAGGCTTAAAGGTAGGTATAATTAAAGGCGTGGCCGCTTTGAGTGACAGGTGGGTGTCGTATGAGGTCGCTAGCTGCTAGCTGTCTGCTCTGCCGCCTCGGCTCCACCAACAATCCACCTCTTTGCCCATTTTTGGATTAGCTGTGAGTTAGGCTGTGTTGTCACTGCTAAGATGGCGACGGATGGAGCCGCCCATTTTGAGCTTCACAACGGCTCTTCAGACACCTATGGGTGACGTCTCGGAGACTACGTCCAAATGGTTTTACAGCTGGTGGAGGTGGAGCACATCTTAACTACTTTATGTACTGTTAGATAGTCTAATCTATAGCACAATATCATATTTAAAAATTTGACCACATGTTTTGTTTATAAAATCTTTATCTGTAAAGTAACTACAGTCAGATAAATGTAGTGGAGTAAAGAAATACAATATTTCCCTCTGAAATATGGTGGAGTAGTGGTAGAAAGTAGCATTAAAGTTCAGTATTTTAAATATATTTTCCACCACTTGCTATTAGCTTGAACCAGAGCGGGTGTTTCTGCTCGCCTGAAATGTTAAAAAACAATATTTATTTTCCATTTTTAATAGCACAATTTTACATTAGAGAAGATCAGACGGATCGGCTGAAACCATCAACATCTCCACATTAGAGACGATCAGTAGCTGCTGTACCCAGCTGATTATACATTAAACCACCTCATGCTATTTTATACTCTATACTTATATGTATATATGGAACATAACTCCAAAAGGCATTGTCTTTCAAAACCGACCGGGTGGATAATAACGTTGAAACAATGCTGATCACTTTTTAGGATGGATATTGATCATCGAATGCTGCAGACGGACATCACATCTTTACGTTTCCCAAGAGATATACAGATATACGGAGCAATTACTGGTACAAACCTTCCATTAACACACACAGACAGATAGAGAGAGAGTCATTTATCGCGCACCCAGAGGTGATGTTACGAGGGTCAGCAGTTAACCTTTAACCCTGTGATGAAATGGAGCTGTAAGACTGATGCTCCCTGCTGTTGCCCTCCAGTCTGACTGTATTACCTCACACTTATTATTGATTAGAGATTTGGTTAATCCCAAAACATGTGCTGCACACTCACATAAACAACCTGATGATGAAGGAAAAACAGTGAGAGCCAAAGCTGTGAGAATATTGGATGTTGTATTGTACAGTATGTTAGTCTGAAAGCAGTGGTTTTGTTGGATATTAAATGGGTTCGTAGTTGCGTTATTGTCCCTTTTACTGGGAATCATTCAATAAAAATAATGTTTGTTAGCAAACAGTTGCCTTTTTATTTACACATCCAGCAGTTACAGAGCAACATTGTTATTCATTTAGAGTCGTGTTTGTGTCACCTGATGAATGTGAGTCCAATAGTCTCTCTCTTTTTGCTCTGTTTTTGGTCTCCACCACCTCCTGAGGGAAATATCTGTCTCTTTAGTTGCTAAATGCTCCACTATGTTCACCAGCTAGTCTCTAAATGTGGCTGTTTTGACACCAGAAGAGTGTAGAGCGCTGTTTCATTTATTGCATTTGAACAGTATCCAATGTTCAGCAGGTTAAGTCTTTGAAAACTAAATGTCAAATGCCGTTTTCATTTCCAAATGATTAGAAAATTGCATTTCAATTTTACTTGTGACTTACACAATGCTTGCACAAATAGAAAATTAGGCTACATTGTTTATAGTGCATTTTAGTTTTCAAATTTGATTTAACATTTGAATATTGTCCACTGTACAGCAGGTTAAGTCTTTGAAAATCAAATTGTCAAATGCCATTTTCATTTTCAAATTGTTATTGTTCAGTTGAATTTTTACTCAAATAACAAAAGGAAAAGGAAAATGATAGTGCTATTGTGGAGTTACATTTTCATTTTCAAGTTTGTATTATCATTTTAATAAAGTCCCCTATTTTGTATTCATTATTAATATAGGAATATTGATTGAAGTTACTTGGAGAAAGCTTAAGAAAATTGGATTTATAGAAAATCAGTTTCTTACTTTTGTCTTCTGCTATTCGGTGCACAACTGATTTGAGATTTTGTACATACATTTAAAGGTGCAGTGTGAAGGATCCGGCAGTATCTAGCGGTGAGTTTGCAGATTACAACCAACTGAAGCCTCTTCCGTGGGCCAAGAGCTACGGTGGCCGACGTTAAAACACAAATAGCCCTCTCTAGAGCCAGCTGTTGTAATAGTAGCGTAGGTCATTTGGAGCAGAGGTGGGAAGTGAGTGGTGAAGCAAGAGAGAGAAAGAGCGGCGGCGACGGGAGCGAGTAACGCTATCAACACTGAAACAAACCGTTCTGGGCTACTGTAGAAACATGGCGGAGCAACATGGCGGATTCCGTGAAGTAGTACTTAGTTCACTCAGGTGATTATACACTAAAGAAAACATACTTATTAATATTATATTCCATTTCTGCAAGTAGATCCACCTAAATTGTTACACATTGGTCCTTTAATATAACCTGAAACTACGTGCACGTATAAACAATGTTATGTTTTCTTTTGGCTCATCGGATTATGTCTTGACACATCGATGTTTGACTGTTTCATTGTTTAGGATCCCATGTAATGTTCAGTGCATGTGATGATTTCATTACACTGAGGTACCAATTACCACACATTGATAAGGTTCTCCTTTAGTTAATTAGTGACGCACCACTGCACCAAACTAATTATTTTTACTCAACACATCAAAACACTGAGAGAGACACTATATTGTTCTATTTCTCCCCGGTGAGTTGTTCAATACTATGGATCCTGTTTGATGGGGGTGAATGGTGGAGGATGAATCATACAGACTGAAGGTAATGAACATTTACACGTAAAGTATAGACAACTCTAATGGTGTTATCCTCTTTTATGGCTTTTATCGCCCAACACTGGATAATGAAGCACAATTGACTAATACAAACACAATTGATTTTTTTTCTCCCATGACGTTTGTATATTATTATAAAATGAAAGTGTTGCTCATCAGATCTAATGCCATAATCAAACTGCACAAATGTTATAGCCTATATTTTAGTGATAATCTGGCAGATACTAACCTTTAAGTTAAAATCAGGTATGGGCCGGGTGACCTGTTATTGTTGCCCATTACTTGCTTTATGGTTGTCGGTTTGTAAAACCAAAGCATTAGTGTCAGTGGAGAGTTTCACTGTTTCACTGTTCAGCGTAAGGGTCAGGGGTTCTTCAACCAAAAATATACGAATAGATAAGTAAATGAATTGAAAATTCTTGCATTTATACACATTAATAACACGATTTGATTAAAGTAGTTATTGTGTTTTCCATAGTAATAGAGTTAGAAATACTATGTGCACAGCTGTATTGTTAGAAATAGTATTTAGTTTCATCAACAGGGGCTTTATTCATTGATAATATTTGATTGCTGTTGGATTATAACAACTTTAAAAGCCTCAATACGAAATTCAGAGCATTTCTGTTGCCTCCACACGGCTCTCAACATGGTGACAGCTGAGCTGGCGGCTAGCAGCAGCTAGGGTGGAGGGTGGCCGTCAGGCAGCATTGTTTTTTGGGCGGGTCTGAAATCATGGCACGACGATGTACTGGAGCCATCCTTAGCATAACCACTCCCCTAACCAACCCGTTCTCACTTCCAACTCTTCAAATCCCGCCATTTGGTAAGTGCCCCTCGGCATCGGAAACCGACGCACAGAGGCAGCCATTAATAGCGTGAAAGTCCGCTAAGGGCGGGCAGGAACGGTGGTGGATGGGTCAAATAAACACAAGACTTTCAACCAGGAGACCGCTGTTCTTGTCCCGTGTGAAACTAAAAGTTGACTTCTTTTGTCACGTCAGTCTTTAGTCACCTGACTCGATTTCAGTCTCGTGAGTCACCTGACTCGTCGGTATCGTCAGTCCTGTGAGTCCCATGAGTAGTTAGTCAGTGAAGTTAATGTCAACCACGTCCATGACCGTTTCCTAACCCTACCTATGTGGTTGTGTTGCCCAAACCTAACTTTCTGTGAAAACGGAAGTTTATTTTGAAAGGACACTATGCATGTAACGAGCGTATATTGACACGCCGTCCCCGGTCCGTCCAAAAGTAACGCAAGAGGGGTACCCCGTACGTCGGTCTCCGATGCCAAGGGGCGCTGACCAAGCGTCGAGTTAAGAGTGAGAATGTGTTCACTGTTGTGGCTGCAAATTGATGGATAAATAGTTTTGAGCCAAATGATTTGTTAGTTTGAGAATTTGATCGATTCGGTCCAATAACATTTGGAAAGTCTAGAAGAGCCGCACGATTGAATTATTCTATCCCCGTTCAAGTTAGCATAGGGCTCAACCGGAAGTTAGCCGGCTCGGCCCGCAGAAGTCTCTGGTGCGCTGCAAAAGTAGCATGCAGCAGTGAGATGGCCAACATGTTGTATATACTAACTGTACATATGTAATCAACCCTCACCCGTGATTAGGCCTGGTTTCAGAACCCAAAAACTGTGATTTTTTTTCGACTTCAATTTCGTTTCCGGAGTAGAACTCAGAAACTATTTAACTTAGGAACTTCAAATTTGGTATGATGTTTGACAGTGTGGTTTAGTTGTGCCTTTTGGGAATTAGAAGTCCTAGGTGCGCAAAATTTCAATTTCAGTGCATCCTGGACTTGAGGAAGTTGAGATAATAACAAGCTAGATTGTGCTCAATAGACTCAATAGAATAGAATTCCATTAGTTCCAAAAGGGCAAAACCTTTGGCCCTACTTTAGTAGGGGTCAAGCCGTGAGCGGGGGTATGTGAGCCATACTCACTTTTTTTCCTTGTTTCCAGACAGATTTATTAACCAGAGATAACTAGTTGATCTGTGTTCTCAACCGTAGATCAAAAACGTGTTGGGTGATCGCGGCAAATGGATAAAAAAAAACAAGATAAACAGGAAGGCACTCCACCAACTTAGAACAAGTGGCAACGAGGAAGGAAATATTAAAAAAGCCTTTATTATAGTGATTAAAATATTTAGTTTTGCTTTACCTGGACTTTAAAATACCGGCTATTTCGCTGTATCTACATTTCTTCAGATGAATAGAAGAGTCAGTTCATTTAACTGTAACATTTCGCCTCCTGTTTATAAATCACATTAGTGCTGCAGACATTTTGAAAAACTAACAGCGACTCCATTCAGATTCTGCGAGCTCTAAAGCTTATGAAAAGGATCCATCATGCATATCTCTGGGCTAAACATGTAATTGGGTTCTGCGTTCTCAATATGAATGGTTCCAGTGTTGAGCTAACACAGTGGCGTAAATGGAAATCCATTAGATTGACATGTAATTCAAATATAACTCAAGGCAACCTTTCATTTTTAGATCTTAACCAACACATTGTGGTTGCGTGTGTGTTTATAGATGGACGAACACACTGCATCCGAGCTGTGAACAAGAATAAAGATGCAATCACTCCCGAGTTCCCAAGTGAGCTGCTCACGTTGCAAATACTTTTATTGGGATGCCGATAACCTGCAGGGAAGGAAAAACACAATCTGTGTCAGCTAGTAGCAGAACTGATGTTAATGAGATTCATCCAGACTAGATTTCCTAACGGAGCTACTTTCTACCAAAGACGTACTTCCAATGGAAACTGTTGATAGAGAGGTCTGAAGTAATGGGGACATTATTTCTGGAAAGACACGCTGCCGTTTCAAACATTTTCTCAGTGCTGTGAGCGCCAGTAAACATACTCTATTCACCTCCATTTTATTGGATATTTTACTCAATTTTTTAGTTCAGTAATGGGAAGCTTTTTAACGTACAATTTTTGGAAGATATGGGCAGTATCCACACCAGTGGGCAACCTCTGAGTCGGAGAAGTGAAGCCAATGGAGAAGAAAATAAGCCTACTTCTCACTTGATTTATTACCTCAGTAAACATTATAAACATGAGTTTATGGTCTCAATCGCTAGTTTCAAGTCTTCTTCAATACACTATGATGTTCATTTAGTAAATTATGGTCCCACTTAGAGTCAAATAGACCATAAAGCAGGGGATGCTTTAGGGCGGGGCTACCTTGTGATTGACAGGTCGCTACCACGGCGTTGGACGGTCGAGTTGGAGGGGGTTAAGATGGGAATAAACTCCAAACTCCATGTACTGATAAAAATACAAATGTGGGCTACAACTTTAATCTTAATGTGGGTTAAAGAAATCCAACTAACATGAGTGTGAGTGAGATGAGTCAATGAAGCCCAGTTTGTAGATGCCCACACAGACCTGAGAAAAGGTCTAATCAGGTTCAATGAGTGAAAACACCTGTGTGGGTGAACCAAGGCTGTGTTGAGTCTTTAAAACGAGTATTTAAAAGCAGCCTGCAACCTGTTTAATGCCTCTGTCTCTGCTCCTGAGACAGTCAGTTCATGGCACAAAATGCTCTCTATTTCACTCATAAGACAAATTATTTCTAGGTGTTTTTAAGAAGATGATTTCGGGTTTTAAATATGTCTGCTGATAGAAAAACCCTTGTAGCAATATCACCATTTTCATTGTCAGAATCTCCCTGTATCTATTCATCCTTATTGGACTGTCGTGGATGCAAACCAGTCTTATGTTCTCAACATATCAGACTGATGTTATGATAAACTGCCTGGCTTCTCCTCCAAACATCTTTTTTCCTGCCAATTTCCAAATGCAGTTTATTTTCCTGTCCTTTCTGTAAGACTTGAATTGACTTGAATCTCTTTTTGTCAGTTGTTGAGCTTTCCTCCACTCTCAGCTCGGGCTGAACCATATCATTTTTATTTATATATTTTTTTTTAATCACAATGTCAACTTGCATGATAAACACATCGTGAAAGACTGTGATGTTGCACACAGAATTTTTGAGTTTGTAGAAAGAGAGTATCAGTAGAAAACTGTAACTATGATTCTTTTTTTATTGGTGTGCTATGTGTTCAGTGTTCAAATTTTTCAATAAAAGAGATTGGAAATGATATCATTTCATTTTTTTATATTCAACAAGCAATTTGTTGTTTTTGAACACTGAAAGCAGCAGAAAGGCAGAACTGAGTCCACTTTAATATCTGTTTATATATCACAAGTAATATCATTATCACAATATTCAACAAAGTAAGCGCATATCAGATACTTTCCTCATATCGTGCAGCTCTGCTCTCAGCTAGATTAGACTGTCATGAACATCTGATTGAGGGGCATTTCTTGCATTACCACGCTGCGGCTATTTAGAAATAAGGTACCAGACTTTGATGGAAGGGAATTAGAATTTGATGAAGAAGCCACTGATTTACAAACAAAACATCTTCCTCTATTTGTGCAGACTGTTCTCCTGGCTATATTAACTAAGTTTACTTTTTTTCATGAAACACATGCCTTCACCAGCCCTCTTAACTCATTCAGATAAATTAGAAACCAAACTAAATGGAAATAAAATATAACTGTGTGCAAAACAAGAATTCCTCTCTATGGAGTGGTAGACTCCATGTTGTGCCATTGTGGTCACCACCAGAAGATGGCGCTGTTTCTTCACAAATATCCACTGAAACCAGTGTTGTCTCTTCTGTGTGGAGGCTCAGTCTGGTCCTGCTCGTTTCTCCTCTATAGTCATTTAATCAGAGGTTGACTGTCAACTGGCCGTCAGGTAGAGAGAGGAAACCAGGACAGAAAACCTGCAGATTCTGGACAAAACAGTTTTTTTTGCATCAGTCAAACTCTTCAGCAGGTGATTTCACTTATTAGTTCCTCCTCTGAAATCTCATGATGTAGTGTTTGAAATAAATCCTGCAGCTTCTCAGCTGTTAGCAGCACACTGTTTGCTCTTTTGTTGTAGAATTTGAATCATACGTCAATCCTTAAAGTCCTAATCTGTCATTTTACGTTCTCTTGTGTCCGCATAAGAGATCTAAAATGATGTAGTGCATGGAGACGTTTCTCTCAGCTTCTCACACAAAATCAACCAAAATTATAAAGAAGCGTAAAATTTGAGAACTTGTAAAACATGACAGATAAAAACAATACTAAAGAAGATCAATGCAGGGTCCATATTGTACGAGTTAACGCTGCCTGTTTTATTTCTGATGATATCATCAACTTGAGGAAGAAGCATCAGTTTGAGAAAAGTCGAACTTTGAATCAAACATGATCTTCGACATCCGAAGATGATCAGTTTCTTTCTGATTACTTTCAGGACTTCTTATCCATGTTGAAAGATCACAAAAACATCTACAAGTACTTGCCTCTGTAGTCATATTACAGTTTTTCTCAATTGTTTACACACATTTTCTAGAGCATTCCTCACATTGTTGAACTGGAGTCTTTGGTGGAGGTGTCAGAGAGGAGGATGCTGAGGAAACTACTTAGCATCAGGGACAACGCCTCTCATCCTCTGCACGCCACACTGGAGTCATACCAGAGCACTTTCAGCCGTAGACTGAGACCACCGAGGTGCACCACACAACGCCACAGGAGGTCTTTTCTACCAGCGGCCATCAGACTATAGAACTCCTCCACCTTCTGCAGGAAGGACAGCTGAAAACACTGAACACTGACAACAACAATAATATTAACCTCATGTGCAATACTACTTTTTCCATTATCATGTGCAATATCACTGTTCATTGTGTGCAATATTAATATTCAACATGTGCAATATTAATCTTTTCTCATCATATGCAATATTACTTCCTTTTCTGTTTTTTTTTAGCTTACTTTACTTTTTTATTTTACTTATCTTATTTACTCATTTTACTAAATGTATCTTCCTTAATTGTTATTCTATTAGGCACTGGTGCTAGAAATAGTACTTTTTATTTTATACACTTGAACTTGTTGTAATATTTGTTGTAATTTTGAGCAATCTCTGGCACAAGAATTTCCTTTGGGATTAATAAAGTTCTATCTCATCTCATCTCATCTCATCTCATCTCATCTCATCTCATCTGAACTCGAAACACAAATCCAAAAACACATACAAAAGGCAAATCTCCTGCATAATGAAACTCTGCATTCAAAACAATGCTCTGTCATCTCAAAATGGCAAATTGTGTTCAAATGACACAAACACACCATTATACGAAGACACATTTCCAAGAACCGATAGATAGATAAATAGATAGATAGGTCTGTATTGTCATTGTGTTTAGAACAATGAGATTGAGATTTATTTGTTCGCACAATAGAACAAACAAACAACAACAACAAAAGAAAAGAAAAAAGTTCATTCAAGAAAAGATTCAAGGAAGGAATCTCACCTCAATAAGCTTTATAAGCAAATACAAAAGTCATATAATCAACAAAAGTAAACATACAAGCAGACATACTTTTACTGATGATTTCAACTAGTTGAGGAAGAAGCACAATTTGAAATTGATAATCTCACCACCAGATCTATTCTGTTGCTGTTCTGGAGCTTTCTATCATATCAGATGATCTTCATCCGCAGACGGAGTTGGTCCAGATGTTATGGGATTACAGATGTTCATTTTTTTCTGAGTTCTTTAAGGACTTCTAGCCCATGAAAAAAAGTTCAGAAAAAACATCTACTGTTCAGTGACAGCTGAGCGAACTCTTCCTCCAGATGAAGATCTGAATAAAAGACGATAGTGTACGTTGAACACAGTGATGACTGACGAGAAAAATGGAGGTTTTTCAAAATGTACAATTTGAATTGTCAAATAAATGCCAAAGTTAATGTCATGAAGACTGTATGATGGCAGCCATTATATAAAAAGAAAAGTGGCAAATCTGTTTCTGAATGTTAAGAAAGTACAGTCGCCACCTTGACATTTTATAAAAGAACTGAGGCGTTCATCATCACTTCCTGCAGTCTGAATAATAAAATGTCCTTTTCACTATTAACGTGTCAGTTGTTAAATGTTAACAATTTGATTTTGCAACTACAGTATGTATTTTATGAGCGTACTTTTCCTTGTTCCATGTGTCTCCTCGTTGTTCCAGCAGAACCAGTCGGTGAACAACAGGAGATTAAAGCTTGTCACTATTGACCTTTGGGCCGGCAGTAATTTGCCGAACGGAGACATTACTCTAGTTGGTCAAACAGAAAGACATTACAGCAAAGACAGAATACCTCAGTGACTAATGTGAGTCATTACAACAACTCTAATAACAGCTGCTCTCCACCATTAATTATTTAGGAACTCTTTAATTAGTTTTGGATGCTGGATGGACAGCAGCTTTTTTTCTGCTTTTATGTGTTTAAGACGAGGAAGATAAAAAAACATCAAAGCTAACGTAGGAAAGCTGTTGGCATTGAATCAAAAATACGTTTCATATCAGTCTCGTATCACACCTGCAAAAATGCACAATGCCACGTGGTCAACGTTATGAAACAATTGGTTAGGTTTAGGCAACAAAACTACTTGGTTAAGGTTAAAAAACATCATGGTTTGTGTTCAAATAATAACGTAACAACCATAAATAAATATCCTTGAGGTGTTGGATGGGGTTGAGGTCAGAGCTCTGTACAGGCAGCCGATTAGACTGTTGTCAGGCTATTAAATAGGCGTTATCAGTTGCTATAAGTCTCATAGATGTGGGTCAGTAGGGGCCTACTACACCCACTAGTAGGTTCTATCATCTATTCTAGATCACCGAAACAAGATATAAAAGAACACGCAGCAACCTCTAGCAACCGTAGTAATTATGACAGGAAACCAACAATGTGTAGTTGTCTTTGTGTTTGAAGTTATTTTAACCCAAAACACAATGTTTTTCCCTATACTTAACTGTTTTTATGTTGCCTAAACCTAAAG
>CAKAKR010011289.1:1160-12595 GCA_916700685.1 Adelosebastes latens | reverse complement strand
TAAGTAACAAAAAATAATGTCCGGCGCCCATCTATATTTTCTCTTTGAGACTGACATTGACGGCAGGATCTTTCAAATGATTGCTTTTTAATGCCATTATTGTTATTATGGTTATTATTACTGCTAATGAGGGAAATACAGCCCTGGTTTTCCTCAGCATGAATTTCACCATGGAAATAAATGAGTAAAAAAGCCTTTATTGAATTACACTAAAAGCAATCTCAAATAAATGGGCCTTGAATCTGCCTCCATGAGACGATGCTTGCTATGGTATAATTTCATTGTGCGGGGAACGAGAACAGCCGGGCCAAAGACACAGACAGACCCCTGATATGGAGGCTTCAGTATCGTCTTGGAAACGGTAACATGTGTGTGTGTGTGTGTGTGTGTGTGCATGGAGAGTGAACTCTTATATATTTTTTTCTCATTTTATGTGTCATCCCTCCCGCTTTTTAAAGATGTCAAACAAAGAGGCACAGCAATCGCTGATGCTGCTGATACGACGCGAGGAGGTCGTTCATATTCGGATTATAAATAGAACAATTAAGCAATTATCATAACTGCAACTCTGACCCTGTGTGGTTTCATACAACTCTCACAACATCAGTCTACTGGAGCAGCATCACAGCTGCAGGAAATGTTTTTATGTGAGCATGATGAACGATCGCTTCTATAACTTCTGAAGTATAATTAGACTTTTCTACCGTTTCTTTTCAAAGTGCAGTTTTTAGCAACCAGTGGGAGGAAAAAAAAGGGGATTTCTACAAAAGGTTTTGTGGTTATCAACAAGTTCCATCAGTAGTCACTTTATGTTGTATATGAGCAGCTGAAGTCTCCTGGGATGTTTATTGTGAGCGTGTCAATAGACTTTGTTGTTGTTTTAGAGATCGTGACCTCTGTCACATAAACCCTCTATTGTATGCTGGAGCAGACCAGGTCACTGCAGCAAATGGCTCTAAAATAACATGATTGTCGAACCAACATATCAGACTGATAATCATGTTGTGTTTCTTTTAATCATGTTTTTTTTAAGGGGAGACCCACGAACAGAGAATGGAATAATTGAATGACTTGTGAATACATTGAACTGCCAGTGCAGTAACGTTATTTCAACTTCTTTTTTTTTTGGTGTAAATTGACTTGTTTCAGGATTTTAGCAGAAACAAGTGTTCTTTTCTTTTGATTCTAGTCAAGATACTTCCTCTGATTTCTAATAACTTCTTGAAGCAAGTCTTTTCCAGAAAATTACGACAAGGCATCTTTTTATTTATCTTATGCGTTTTGAAAGTATGAGCCCGAGTGCTGAACGAAAATTCAACTCACAGAAGACCAGAGGTGGAAAGCAACTAAGTACATTCATTCAAGTTCTGTATTTAAGTATAATTTTGTAAAGTACTTGTATTTTATGCGAGTATTTCCATTTTATTCTTCTTTATACTTCTACTCCACTACATGTCACAGGGAAATATATTAATATAACTTTTACTCCACTACAAATATTTGACAACCATAGTTCCTGGTTACTTTTCAGATGAAGATTTTACATAAAAAAACATGATGATCTTAGATAAATTGCAGTTTAAAAGATTGAACCAGTGCTTCCCAGCCTTTTTGGCGAGACCTTACAAAAAACGGTCTACCTGAAGTCTCTTGTCCAGATGTCTATTACTTTTTGTCAGTTCCACCAAAGAGACATTTCCTTCCAAGATAGTTTTATTTAAATAATTGTTTGAGGCAAATAATAAAGAAAAGAAAAAGAATAAAGAAAACTCCCAAAAACTAACACAAACTTAGTTTGTTCTTCTTTCCTACCCAATCTCGAATCTTGAACGTTGCTTTCATATTAATGCATCAGTAACAATCTAATAATAGTATATGTAATAACAATACTAATGTATCAGTGGCCATTTTCCTGCAGAACAAGTACTTTTAGTTTTGATACTTTAAGTGCATTTTGCTGAAAATACTCATGTACTTCGACTTAAGTAGGATTTTACTTGTAATGGAGTATTTTTACATCATTGTGTTCCTGCTTTTATCTAAAAGGTCGACTCCATCTTCGCTCTTTTCCGTGTTTTTCAAATGGAAACGCCTTCTCAGCTGTTAGCAAAAAACAGTGATGCAGGTTACCACGGTAAGCTAATCAATAAGGTTATAATATAATGTGAAGCACTAGCTGAGTCAACGAATTTTGGAAATAATTGAAAGGTTTAGTTCGGATTTTTTGTGGGGTTGTATGTATACTCCTGGGCTCTGCGAGGTAAAATTACTGTTTTTGTGAATGGAGTCTGGTGGCTTTGAAGAGAGCCTTATAACGCAAGCAATTCAGATCCCTGTCGGAAATGTCTGTCTGACGGCAAGATAAAGCGGCTATGGATAAAATCAATATCCACTTCACCTCGCCATCAGACAGCCCTTTCCAAAGGAGAACTGAAGCCGTTATATCGCTCTATTCAAACCCACCAGACTCCATTCACAAAAACAGTACTTTTACCTCGCAGACCAAGGGAGTTGTTGGTCTACCGCAGCATCGATCGGTTAGTTTGTTTGTTATTGTGTGACTTCCGGATCTGAAGTAACTTGGCATCCACACAGCAATACATTGCTTAGCTTCTGTGCTTAGCTTCAGAATCAGCTATTTTGGTCAGATATGAGTACATATGCCAGGAAATTAACGCCGTTATTTTTTTTGCTCTCTTTGTACATACACAGAAATGAAAAATACAGCTAACAGCTAACTATTCCTGTCTACTTCTTCAAACTGGGAGCATGCCAACTACCATCTACCGTATGCTATTGTAGATAAGAATATATGTATACTGTATATGTGGCGACGTCATCATGCAGAAACCTACGTCAGGTCACATATAAAGGGCTTGGGAAAATAACATTTTAATGCTAAAACATGCATACTTTGACCAAAGTTGTAATGCTCGGATGTGAATACACAAGGAACAACAGGGGGAAGCTACAGAATGATATGAAAACCTAAAAAAAAATAATAATAATGATGAACCAGCCTGTTAAAGTTACAAAGATGTTCGATTGGTTCTCTTTGGCGGCACCTGATGATAAGTGAAAGAGATCCAAACAGTGATCGCTTTCATCAATGGACCATCACCATTGTGTTGCCTCATTCGGTGATAGATGGCGACTTAACAGAGATTTATTTAAATGAAAATCAGTCAATAAGACAACATCAAAATGCAACAACAAAAACATACATGGTTTACATACAGAAACAACAAATGCTGTGTGTGTATCAAAACATGTTCCGCAATATAACAACTCACAATAAACAAACATCAGATGCATTTTGCAAGCACTGATCTCAACTTTCTGCCACTATGAGCACAAAGACGTGTGAGCACGTACTGCATAAACACACACGCATATTCACACATGCATGCATTTAGCACACGGACACACATACAAGCACAAACACACACTGAAATGGACTGATGGAGTCTTGCTCCACCATTAGAGAGATTTAGTCAAAACCTAATCAGCAGACGAGCAGTTACAGTAGAAAAGTCACATCCACTCACAACCTAAAGTCAAGGCGATTAATTGAAATTATCTGGTGGAAACAGAGAAACAGACAGAGGTCACAACGCCGGCTTAAAAATAGTAGAGCACCACTCAAACGCTCACGACGAGAGGAGAATTATTTTCTGTTTAGAGGCAGTTAGGCACGTAGGAAATCCACCCATTTACTCTCTGCTGACTTTAAAACCCTGGAGCGTGCATCAATCTACTTATTAATCGACCACGGCTCAGAAATATAAACACCAGTGAAATTAATATTTACACTAGTGTTGGCATGTCTTCTTTAGCCGTGCGTTTTATCGTCAACATGAAAGTTAACAGTGTAATTGTGTTGCTCTTTAGTGGCTCTGTTACTATGGCTATGAAGCAGTGATGAGTTCCTTCTTTCCTTTTTCACTGTCTTTGCTGTCAAAACCTGAAGCATCTTTAATTTTCATCATGTTTTTGTTGAATAAAAACAAAGCTGTTCTGAACATTTTCCATTATGTCACATGATCTTTAGTAGCAGATGGAGTTTGCACTGATGTAGATCAAGTTTCCATTTTTCTTTCAAGAAACAGTGTGTAGCATGGAATATAATATTAATAAGTATGTTTTCTTTAGTGTATAATCACCTGAAAATAAGAAATGTTGTGTTTTTGTTACCTTAGAATGAGACGTTTTTATCGACAGTAGCCCAGAATGGACAAACCAAATGACGGCTCTAGACAGGGTCATTCACATTTTCACATTTTTACGTTGACCACCGTAGTTCTCCTACACGCTTGGCAGACGGGAGAAGTTTCAGTTGGTTGCAATCTGCAACCTCAACGCTAGATGTCGCCAAATCCTTGAGACTTGGGCTTGAGACTAACGACGCCCAGGGGACGATAGAAAATTTGTTTGGGACGCAGTAAACTCACAATCAACATCAATTTTTTCCCTGACAATGCTACATTGCGAACAACAAATCTGTGTTCAAATCGGCTAGTTAACGTTAGCTGTTAGCTCCGTGCAGGATTGTGCTGCTCATCGGCTGCTAACAGCTGACGTTAACTAGCACTTGTCCTGCCGATGTCAACATGGGAGGTACCATAGATTTACATTATGGTGTGTTCAGGCTCTATTTAGTAAAAAATGTATTTGGGCAAATTCAAATGTTATCATGATGTGTTCAAATGTAATCTTGTAAAATGTAGTTTTATCTATAAAATAGATAATAGAGAGGGAATTATGACCTGTTTAACTTCCTAACAAAAAACAGTATGCAAACAATAATAATAATTGGTATCGAGAATCGTGGAATTTCACTAATATTGGTATCGACTACTAAATTTCTGGTATCGTCCCTACTCACCACAAGGTGCATTTAGCAGCTACTGAGTGGGATTTGGATGGAAAGCTTCAGCACAGCTAGTGGATGGACCTCGCGGTGAGATTGTTTAGTCAAAAACTTTGTCCAGAAGAGTCAGAGTGAGATAATATGTCAAGTCAGTCAGATGCTTAGGTGAACCTGAGGTTGTAATATGGAGGAGGGTAAAACAAGAACATGTTCAGTTTCCCAAACCCTCCAATAACCAACAACACATCCAGATATCAAAATCAATAAAGTGAGAAAAATTCCTCACTTCTGGCCCTTCCAGCCTGAATTCACCTCCCGTATTCATCGTCTTAGTTCTATTTCAAGTCCCCCGTCAGAATGACTGATTAAGTGAACTGGCAGAGTTGTTGTGCTTAAGTTGCACAGAGAGCTGTTGCACTAAATCAAAACGCCGTGATCTGAGAAAACGATACCTAACATTTCAGATCCAAGGGCGTAGCAGCAGCGCTCGGTGATAACACTTATTGCCCGAGGGCGAAGCCATGAATGAAACATCAGATTTCTCTTTCAGACAAGTCTTTTATAAACACCCAGCGAAAAGTGAAAAAACACATCTCCATTAATGGTGCTCTTAGCATCCATTTGCTACCTGCAAATGAGACACACTGAGACACCTGCGTGTTCTAGTGAAACAAGAGGCCTCGGCGCCCTCCTCCCATTTACACTGGCAAAGATAACAGCAAGTAGTGAGTCGTTGGCGAATAGGGGAGGTGAGACCGTTAACTATGAGGGATGATGTCGATTTATCATGATATTACAGCTCTGACAGGGAAACACACCTGTACTTTTTGATGTAATTTATTGACTGGTTTGTGGATGCTGAGCGAGAGAGGGAAAAAATTAGTGCGGCTTTAATTACTGCTGCTGCTGGTTAAAATATTAATGGGGCACAGAGTGTTGCATGCTCATTTCTGTTGATTTTTAATTAGCAGTAATTCATTTCGCACAAAGCATGTTGATGCCTGTGCCGCAGACATTAGCGAAGAAGCTGAATAAAGATGTTTTTCAGGGGGTAGAGAGAGAAAGAGAGAGGCAACGTGCATACTGAGCGTCGCTGGGCACACATCTCAGACACTCTCCAGGCCAGAGAAGAGGCAAGGACAGGCGTCTGTGAAGGGAAAAAAAAAAAACACCCTCCATCAAGTCTGACAAATCCAAATCAGCGTCTTCAACTGCTGCTTTGGGGAAGAGAGCAGGGAGGAGCAGGCAGAGGAGGGGATGAACTGAGAAAAGAAATGGATATAAGCTGACTGAGTGTCTCCGAGCAGTGTTTCTATGAATGGCTGCCGTCTAATCGGAGCTCAATCATTAGACAGCTTAATACGTGTTGTCTTCAGATGCTGAACAAAATCAAATTAAGTCACAATGACCTCAGAGTCCGCATTCCCCTGCTTTTGTATAACCAATCTTTTGCAAGATTGGATACATTCTGTGTGCAGGTTTTTTTGTCTTTAAATGAAGCAATTTGCTTCTAAGTGACAGATGCGCGCAGGCCTATTAGTACACTGGCGATTAGGAATCTTCCGAAGGATGGAGGAGAAGAAAAAAAAAAACACCCACATCAGGTATATTTTAGATGTCGATTTGTGGCTGGCACACGACTAAAGCTCTTCTCAGACATTTCCGTCAAAGCATCGTTTCACCTCGTGACCCTTTTGCAAGGAAGAACACAACACCATCTCTTCACCAGCCTACTCTATTACCCAGAGTTCCCTCCTCCTCCACCTCCTCCTCCTCCCCCTCTTCCACCCCCTCCCCTCCCTCCGGGTGTGCGTGCCACGCCAGAGTCCGGGCTGGCATCTGGGAGGCTGTGATTGAGAAGTGTAAATAAATAATAATCCCTGGAAAGGAGACCGGCACATCAGCATCTGTCGACTCCCCAGCTAATAGTTTTTATTGTGGTGCCATCAATTTAGCACTCTTTGTTTCCTCGATTCCCCCTCCCGCACCGGAGCAGATAGCTCCCTGTTTTTTAATTGAACTGAACAGATTTTTGTTTAAGGATCTCTTCCTCCTGTCTGTGGCGTTTCGGAGTAAAATCCAGGCGATATACTGTTGATGATTTTACACAGCAGCTCTCGCAGAGGACATGATGTGCGGTGTGTTTGCTATACGTGCTATACATGTCTGTTCACTTGTGCATATGCAAAATATCGATGCATGTGTGCAGGGGTGCATGCACTTGAATGTAGTGTGCATGTATTTGGGTCAAGATATGATTTTGTGCAAAAATGTTAAGGAGTGCAGCCTTTCAATGATGCAGCACACACACTCCATCGATACCGAGTAGAGTGTTTGAGCATCTATCGCCTACAGAGGAGAACTCTGTATCAGTTTCCATCTCGTTAAACTTCAACTGGAGATGATTGCAGCCAAGCCGGGAATGTTCGCTGATTGTCCCACAATTCCAGATGACAGACACACACTCCGCACACATAGCGAAATCACTGAAAGGCAGCGCTCCGCTCTTTCAGGGTGTGCTGTGTGCGAGTTTAAAAGGCAGAAATATGCTGGTGTTTTGTGGACATGGGAAGCAGGCTGATGGGTGCATAAATAAGGCATGTTGGAACATCTGGTCTTTGTTGTGCGTTCAGCTTTTTAATGTCTTCAAAGAGCAACTCTGACGCATCGCTGACTACCACTCCTTGCTCCTGCTTCATTTTAGCATGGAATAATAAACCATCTTTGGGGAATTTAGTCCCTCAGTCTCTCTCTCTTCATTTGGATATGCCATTGCATCTTCCCCCCCCCCTCTCTCCACTCCTCCACCCCATTTAAGACAACTTTCTTTTTTACTCAGTTGATTTTAAATTTTTATACCTTAGGGAACGCTGGTGTATGTCACTGCAGTCGCCGGCTGTGTTGCTGCGAGCGCAATTAAAATTCACGCAAGCTTTCCTCGTCCCCATTCCCCAGCATGCTTCTTCTTTGGACGGCGCCAGAGATGGAAAAGTTGTAAATTTCTGATTATATGCAGAATAGATTTAGTCTGGAAGGCCCCTCTCAACACAATTAAGCACCCAACGCCCATAAATTAAACACATATAGGACTGAATGATATTCCTGTTGACCATGAGAGTTCTGTTCAGCTTGTACTTTCATTATGACTGTGTTCAACCAGAGCTCTCCTACTCAACTTAAATCAACCAGCGATGTGACACATTAGGAAATGTTCCTACCAGTCCAACACAGAAAAGTTGCTCTGTCGCGGGCGCCAAAGAGACGGCGACACTCTCGTAGTGTGTCATGTTGCTATTTTAAGAGGACTAATTCACTTTGGCATACGATAATTGAAAGATGACGGCAGACTGTATTCCCTGAGAAAAATGATAATTCTCAAGTGATTTCAATGGGAGGAAGTGTTGAGGAACAAAGGGCATTTCTATGACTTCAGTACAGTGGGGTTGTGCGATCTGAATGCTGTGAAAATTGGCGAGCACGCAGAGGTCAGGCCTGTTTTAGTATTAGTCTCATGAGTGACACATGACAACAGATTTTGTTTTTTTTAGATGAAGAAACTGAAACAAAGATTAAAATCCTTGTTGCAGGTTGATTAAACAAATTGATGATTTGATGGTCTCAAAACTTGCTTAAAAATTAAAAAAATCTATGAGTAATCAACAGTCCAATTTCGGAAAATCCAAACCCCAACCCCTGTCAGATACAGGCTCTGAAACATTGCTGGGTTCCTCTGTGTGTAAGTGGCAGCGTTTTGGAGTTCAAACATACAGTATGTGTCTGTTTTTAAAACAAAAGTAGGAGAAAACTGACCTAAATGCTTCACTACTACTAGACCAGGGTCTGAAATTAGCACCCGCCACCGACCAAACACAGGTAAATTGTTGGTAGTGGCGGGTGAAAATCGTCAGACCATCCACCACTGTGGCAGGCAGTGAAAATGCTAGGGGACGGGTATAGAGAATCGGTTCCCGTTGAGAAACGGTTCCTAGTTGTCCAAATCCTAGGCATCTCATGCCTCCATGACTATCGATTCCTCTGTATTGGTGATTCCCAACAGTTACGCATGCACAATGACGTAGCGCCATATGCACGCTGTGTCATGTTTCTGTTTGTTTTGGACTGGAGCCATGGCGGAAAGAATGCACCCTATTTTATTCTCTGATAATGCTCCACTGTGAACAACAAATCCATGTTGAAATCAACAGGAGGAGAGTTAGTAATGTTACCCGTTAGAAGCCGGAGGGCAGCACAGTCCTGCTTGGTTAAATGAGTACTGGGCGAAGGTAAATTATAACGTTATGATGATGTGTTCAAATGTAATCTTGTAAAATTTTGATTCAGGCGAGAAACTTGAATAAATCCATTTGTTTGAAGGAGATGTTTTCACAGCGATATAAAACAGATATTAGAAAGAGAAATATGACCTGTTTAACGTCCTAACACTAGCTCTAAGCGGCTTGTAATAGAACTACTAATGCCAAGATTTTTTTTTGATAAAAGTAAATACATACATCATTTATTTCCTAATAATTTGAAATGTGTTTTATGTAAATAACCACTATAGATGACAATAACAAAGTACAGTGTACAGTACCTTCTCACCTAGGAAAAATTAGGCTCCCCCAGAAGCTACGGTGTAATTTGAACACTGTAATTCACCATGCATCCATGTTTTTTGTGTAAAATAAAATATAAAATATAATATCAGACATTGAATGAGATGATATCTAAAATGGTATTCCTTCATTTAGCGCATAGATTTCAAAAGTGGCAGATAACATTTCTGAGTGGCAGACAAAAAGAAATACTTGCCAGTTGCCTGCCACATTGGCAGGCGGTGAAAAAAGTTAATTTCAGACCCTGTACTAGACATTTTTCTATTTGCAAAATGAGGATAACAAACATTTTGGCATGACCGTTGCAGCCTCAAGCCTTCATCAGACTGCTGTGTGGCATTTGTATTTATATGGCTGACCCAACCCACCATCACAGCTGCAGGTCCTCAGTCATTAGGTGATTCAATTAGAGGACACAAAAGAGCTACTAGAATCTACAATATCAGACAAGTCACCATGAAAGTAGAACTAGAAACCAGGGGGGGGGCACAAACTGCCGTCTGAGAACTCAATCTATGTAGGCTACTAAATACTTGATAATATGAGTTCGCCGTCAGCAACCAACACACCAACCCAGCTCCACTTCCAAAACATGCTGCTAAGTATCCCTCGTTCACACACACACACACACAGCATTGTGCACCAGAGGTGTGGCCTCCAGTCACATGACTTGGACTCAAGTCAGACTCAAATCAAAAATTTGATGAATTTAGACTTGACAAAATAAAAAAAAAACTTGCAACTGGACTTGGACTCCAATGACTTGTGACTTCACTTGGACTCAATCCTTTTGACTTGAAAATACTTGATACCTTTCCCCAAGGCCAAAGATTTAAAAGTATGTTATTTAAAAAGTGTGCCAAGAATCAATTAATTTCCTGAATCAACTAACATTAACACTATTCATTCCCAGCAAGTCCACGCTTAATTCCCCAGATCCACTTTGTTTGAACCAATCCATTCAATCAAATTGCTGGAGAGAACCATGAAAGACTAACGTTACATTACTGAGCGCCAGTTGGAAAAAAAATTACACCAAAGATAATTTCCTTTGTGTACAAAAACTATGCAGTGGTCAACAAAAAAATAAATGCAGTACGCAAAACATGTGGGTCAAAAATTGCAGACAGAGACAAAAAATGGCGTTACATTTGATGAGGAGCACATTATGACTTGTTTAGGTCTTGAAACTCAAGACTTGGGACTTGACTACACACTCCACTCGTACCGGATAAATTCAGACAGACACAGAAATCATTCAACATTTTGCGTAATAATCATGAAAGCCAAGGCTGGCATCAAAAAGTGAATTAGACACATGGCTTACCTTTAGAAGAGTTGCAGGCGGCGATTGATGGTGCTGAACCTCCTGAGAACAATGTCTTTCAGCTCAGTTGTGAATTTTCAGGTTGAGCCCCTCTCAAACACGGGCTGAACCAACCGGGCCTTTCTTTTGTGGAGCGTCTGTGGTCCGAAACAATATTGAGATCATGATTATTTTTTGCTTTTAAGGAGAAATTGTCTTTATGCACTTACACATTTAAATAGACAGAGCACTGCTTTCACTTCCATGTTGTTCTACATGCTAATGTACAAATCTTTGCATCAAATTATTACTCACAGTGCATCTCCTAGAAGCAAAATATAAATCACATTGTACAAATATTTTTCATCCAAAATTAAATCAACAGAGCGCTGCTTTCACTTTCACGTTGTGCTAGGCTACATACCTGCTAATTAACAAATCTGCATCAAAATAAGACTTAAAATAATGTTCTTCTTCACCTGAATTCAGTGCATTCAGACAGGCAAAACAAGTAATATACAGTATTAGTCTTCTACGGAAAGTTTTCCACGGGCTGCTGTTGTAGGGTGCGCATGCAGCGGCATGACAGCTTCCCAAAAGGGAAGCCAAAACATCTTAATCGCCCCCTAGTGGCCGTTAGTTT
>CAKAKR010011286.1:558-14429 GCA_916700685.1 Adelosebastes latens | reverse complement strand
AAACATGGCAACAGGCCTCGTGAAGAGGATCCACTCTGTATGTAGATATAAACGGCTCATTCTCATACTTATTAATAATATATTCCATTTCTGCCAATAGATTTCCCTAATTGTTACACACTGGTCCTTCAAATCATGCAATCACGCAAAACAAAAAAACTACTAATGATTAAAACAAAGACTGCATATAAAAAGTGGATGTAGTCATCGTGACGTCACCCATTGGTTTGTGGACTGCTGTTTTGAAGCCTCGAGTTCGGCATTTTAGCCGTCGCCGTTTTGGCTTTTTGCAACCAGAAGTGCCATGACAGGGTGGAGCTAAGGACAACCGAATGCTGAATAAGACATTTTTAGGCGGCCAAAATGTAACAATTAACTTTCATGAACTGAAACACACTGTGAAAGGGTTAAAGTTGTAGGACGAAAACACGGACAACTCCCAGACCGGACAATGCTGTGGTAGCAACCTGTCAATCACAAGGTAGCCACACCCTAAAGCATACCCTGCTTTATAGTCTATTTGACTCTAAATGGGACCATAATTTACTAAATGAACATCATGCTGTATTGAAGAAGACTTGAAACAAGTGATTGAGACCATAAACTCATGTTTACAATGTTTACTGAGGTAATAAATCAAGTGAGAAGTAGGGTCATTTTCTCATTGACGTCTATATTATCTGACTTGTTTTTGCAACCAGAGAAGTCGCCCCCTGCTGGATATTAGAAAGAATGCAAGTTTAAGGCACTTCAGCATTGGCTTCACTTTTTAGACCCCGGAGTTGCCCAATGGATTAAACTCAATTAATCATTATATTTCTAGATTCTATTTATTTTTAGATTCACTAATGACTTCCTATCATATTGCATGAATTTTCCTCCAAAAGGTTTACAATCTCCATTTGTCCATGCTTTAAACACACCTCTGTTTACAGAGGGTGTCACACTAAAAATGAATCAGGGTCCCACCCACAGAGATGTAGCAGGAGCACTTTCTCTGTCCAGTCAAAATACTGCATCATTCTCTGCGCTGGGAGAAAGACACTCATTTGCTTTGATATGTTTATCTGCATCGGGATAATAAGTATGACAAGGTGACGAGATGGGGGACAAATTCATAAGATGTAAACACAGTAAAACTCCTTCAACTCACTTCAGTTGTATTATGAAATGACAAGTGTCGTCATATCAAAGTGACTGATAAGACTTGTACAGACAGTCACATCAGATTGCCACAGTATCAGCAAGTCTGCACTGACGTCTTCTGGTTGAAATGTCTACAGCACAGCACATTACATTACCACCGAGTTTGAGTTCAAAATAAAGTGATAAATATTTCAGCTTTATGATGAAGAATGGCCAAATTACATAAACAACAAATTATTCTGTTAATGTAATTTTTTATGTAAACTGCCACTAACACCATTTAAACACCAAACTGTCTTAACATTACAAATAAATCTGTTAAATTAGGCACAATAAATAATCATACTTCATGGGCTGAATCCACAAATCCTCTAAATAAAGGTAATTCCTACATGTTGGAAAAATGTTCTATTTTTTTAAATTTTCGGCTAACTTTATTGGACATATTTAATTGTATTGTGGTTCTGCTTTCTGCTATGATGCAGATAAAGTGAAGGTTTTAGCCTAATGAAAAATAATGCTATTTGTTATAAGGTTTGATCATAAAGATATGTCGGCCTGACAAAAACGCCAAGCTGGAAATGAGAACGAGCTGAAAGATTAAAGGCCTTTACAAACTGGGAGTGGGACGCATAAACGATACGAAAATGCGAAATACTGGCCTGCGAATATTGCGCATCAAAACTATTCATACCGGCAGCGATGCGAATTTGCGACAGTTGCAACACTTTTTCAATAACAGATTTGAATAGATTCGCGAAGGCAGAGGACCAACTACCAGGAGAGCAACTGTCTTGGTTCAGACTACTGAGCCGCCATGTTGTTGTACACAATAGTGTATGTTTTGAATATGTCCGTTTTGCACAACGTGTTTGATGCCTTTCTTCACAGTGCAAAAGCTCAGACAAATCGACCCTGTTCCGAAACAAATTATGTTGCTTTCTCGCCGCATAATATACGCATTCTGCGTGAAAGTACTCATCACACAAAAAAAACGCCCTCGGTGTGTAAAGGCCATAACATGCACTGTTTCTTAAAACACACCTGTCTGAACTGTGGGTAGTAACATTTCAATGTATTAATTGATCCCAACTTGAACAGTGAAATTTCACAAGGTTAGGATGAAATTAAATATAAATCTGGGGTGAAAAAAAATGAAAAGACCCTCCTGTACTCTTCCAAAAATGTCAGACTACCAACCCTTCAGCAAACATAAAAAATAGAATATCCTCCCCCTTTTTCTGACGACCTTACCCTCATAATAATTTTCATACAGTCCCTTAGTTTCTATTATTTTTTGTCTGCCAGGGACAATGATAGACATAAGTCCAGGAATTACATTTTTATAAAGTCACCTATCTTTTAAGAATATATTACAATATATAAAAATATATTATTATGTCAAAAAACTGAACCAAACCAAAATAAATAAGAATCGGCACCTCTCTGTTCAAGGACACGTCATTGACAAGAAATTCAACTGTTATCACTTTGTTTTTGACCATCCTTTCATATGAGAGAAGGTACTTTTATCAGTATCTCCCTAAAGTACTTTTGTCTGGTAGTGCTTGACATAGGTCCAAAATATATCCTCACACTTCAAGTCAAACCCTCCACATAAATGCATGTTTTTGTACGTAAGATAGAGAGCCGCGTCCCTTCGGTTACTCGTGGTGTCCTCTCTCTATATTAGGACACATTTCACAGAAAACTCACGACAGACTGGTGCAGCAGCTTGCGTGGTGCCTTCAGGCGAATGTGACAATGATTAAGATGTGAAAACTCAACATGTTTTTTTGTCTGAGAACGACAAGTCACTTAACATGGGCTGTGATTTCATCATCCACCGGGAACACAACCTGAAACTTTCGGGAACTTAAGTCACAAGAGTTATTTATATGTATTTGACGGTTTTCCCCAGTTAAAGTTAGGGTCGGTAATGCTGAGAAACCAGCAAGAGTACACTAGATTTTAAAAATGATCCAACTGAAAAACCGAGCCCAGTGTTGCCAACTCTTTTCCAATGACAGTAGCTAGCAACACTAGCTCCAAAAGTCCTTAAATCTAGAGAGAAAGTCACCAAGTCGATAACACTGACAGTCTGTCCCCTCAGGCCTCCCTCCAAAGCCACTCCCCCAAAATTATCATCATGAAAATAAACATATCATAATGAACGTAAACAATAAACATGGCTATTGTTAGTACTCACGCTATCTAACTAGCAGCTTGTGGGAGACTCCGGGGATGCGCAATGAGTGCAGGCAGGCCGAATAAAATGATTGGACAGGTTTATTTCAGTTCTGCGACAGCCACAGATACCAGATTTTTTTTCTTTTTTTTGTCAGAGCATTTGATTTATTGATTGCTGTCGGGATATAATGAGAATTTCAATAAATAGAGCACTACCAACCCTACCTTTAAGATCTGAGATTGGCAGATTTCTACTCTTTTCATTGCAAGCTACAACTGCTACGGCACAGTTTGAATATTTTACTGAACCACTGCTTCTGTTCACGTTTGGTATTTGGCATCAGTCCATCTCCATAACAACTGAGTAAACTCCAACCACTGAAGAAGGCTCTTATATGCGGTTAAAGGCCCTAAAAAGATACTAAGTAGACTTTGAGTTAAGATTATTTTATGAGAATGCTATTTTCAAGGTTGAGAATAAACATCCGAGGGCGGGGCAGGTCGTCCACCAATCGGAAGGTCGGTGGTTCGATCCCCGGCTCCTCCGGTCACATGTCGATGTGTCCTTGAGCAAAACACTTAACCCCAAATTGCTCCCGAAGGCATAGCCATCGGT
Source organism: Adelosebastes latens (assembly GCA_916700685.1). Classification (NCBI taxonomy): domain Eukaryota; kingdom Metazoa; phylum Chordata; class Actinopteri; order Perciformes; family Sebastidae; genus Adelosebastes; species Adelosebastes latens. The sequence continues at coordinate 10,477 of CAKAKR010011286.1, read as the reverse complement.
GTGTGAATGAGCATTTAGATTAGATCCTGATGGGCAGAGTTGGCACCTTGCATGGCAGCCTCTGCCATCAGTCTATGAATGTGTGTGTGAATGCTGACATGTAGTGTAAAGCGCTTTGAGTGGTCGGAAGACTAGAAAAGCGCTATATAAATGCAAGTCCATTCACATCCATGTTTATCAAATTTGATTATTTTATATGTCACTTCCTACGTGATATCTATAGATACTGGAAAAATATTCTTATCAATACCATGATATTGATTTCAAACATATTGCCCAACTTTATGAAAAATAAACGATATACAAATATGATTTCAACTGAAGCAACTGTACGTTGTCTTTTTGGACTTACTTGTCTTTGTGTGTATGGAGGTCCTCCTACATAAAAGTCAGATGGTCAGCGTTGCCACAGCAAGCCTGAAACAGAGCCTCTTCCTCCTCCTCCTCCTCTTCATCTGCTGCTCTTGAGCAATGAGTCCATCAGGTGGTGCTGTCCAACCACTGAACTGCAAAACAAAACAATGGCAGGGGGTTGCTCAGGAGGATCATTTTCATGAGGTAATACAATGTTTTCAGTGTATCACAGATGGGGGTTTACCTACCAGTAACAGTATGTTAGAAAGCTTTTATCTAAGAGGGAGCCAGAACCAATCCAAACAAAGAACAGAAGGTTAAAGGGCAAAGTATCGGATGTATTAACAGTGGATACCAAAGGAATTAAATGTAATTTTGTATTCATGTTTTTTCATACATGGGAGAGTCCGTTAATATCTATACTAATATTTTTTTGCTGAATCCACTTGGCACACTTCCTGCTCACTAGTTTAAATCCAGGGCACAATATTGCCAGAGGGCTGCAGGCTGATAAGATGCATGTTTGCGGTTCATTTCTGCCTCCAATGAATCACAACACACGACAACATACACTGCAACAACACTCTTGTCCAGAACCTGCTGCAGAGATTTGGTGGGGACATCCACTGTACAGCTCCTGCCACAGTCCAAGATGAGGCTGCATGGTATTTTAAGCCAGGGCCCTAAGAAGGTCATCATAAAGAACCCCAGCAGGTGTATTAACAGATGATCCTGGGGAGTTTCTCTACATTGTCTCCTCATCCTTGCCCAGAGTAACCACAACAACAGACCTGTCCATTCATGCCTCCCAGCACAACCACCCTTACTTAAAGTTACCTAAAGGTTCAAAGCTAGCTTCATGCCACAAGGTCAGTGAGTGTCATGAGAAATAAGGCCTGAGGTGATGTCTTCAAGCTCTTTGGCACTGAGTTCATTTTAGGTTGCTTTGCAGCCACAGAAGGTATCCAACTACATCAGTGTCCTTACCTGGTGGTGATACCATCAAACTCTCACAATGCATGCAGGTATAGTTATCTCATGAAATGAACCAGTACAAGAATCTTTTAAGAGCGTGTTACATCACCTTTGTACCAGAGCTGGGAAAACTGAAAACCACTTGTCCCCTTAGAAAGAAAGCTGACTGCAAATGCATTCAAGTTAAGTGATCACCTTTATCTGAAGATGAAACACTTCTAACCTGGTGGAAGTGCTCTCCTTCAGAATGACTATGTCCACACACCACTTAAGGACTTGATGAGTATGCAAATATTATGAATCACATGCTATGGCCTTCACAACCACCTGATCTCAACCCAGCTGAACACCTACTGTACATGAATAGGAGATGTTGGACCACCACAAAATCAACAAAACACCAAATGAGGGAACTTATTTTTGAAAAACGGTGTTAACCCACTTTATTTTGTTTTTTCCTTTAATTTGTCAGACATCTGTAACATTACTGTCCTACAAAGCCCAAAAGCAGTGAGGTAGCTAAATACATATTCAGTCAAAATTAAATTTAGACCAGAATCAGACTTTCTGACATTTATTTTACCACATAAATAATATTATTATGCTATACAGTATTTGTGTATAACTATGTTTAAATTATGTTCAGATAGAACGGAATAAATCAAGTGTGGTAATTATGCTATTAATAAACCAAAACATATTCAACATATATGCTACACAAACTAACATCCCACTAATTTCAGACCACATCTCTGCATTGTTATTGCTTGTTTTAAAGGACCAGTGTGTAGGATTTGGCGACATCTAGTGGTGTGGTTGCGGACTGCAACCAACTGAATACCCCTCCGCTCTCTCCTCCCTTTCCAAGACTGCGGTAACGTGAGCCGCCAAGTGCAAAACCATAATTACACTACTTTAGGAGCAACGGAAGTCATACGGTGGCTGGCGGTAGCACGGTTTAACACTACAGTGGTGCTCAGGTAACATAAAAAAGCAAAAGGCTCTCTCTGGAACCAGTGTTTGGTTTGTCCGTTCTGGGCTACTGTAGAAACATGGCGAAGCAACATTGCAGTTTCTGTGAAGAGCAAGCCCCCAGGAAGAGCGCTGGTCGTTGATGCCAATTTTCATAGTGGCCAAACGGCGGTAATATAACCTCATTTCCGTGTCCGTCACGTGATGCCATCGGGCCCAAAAATAATTTTCCCATAGACTTGCGTTGGGAAAGAGACGTCTGTAACTCAGAGGATCATTTTTTTTTTAGGTAAATGAACTACCCAGTATGAACAGTTGAATAGCCCTTATTTAAATAATTAGGTCCTAAAAGTTTAAAATGCATTAATAGCCGAATCCAGAGATCCTCCGTTTATGTGAATGAGCCCCAGACTGAGGCTGGAGCGAGGGCTGGGAGGCGGAGTTAAAGGAAACGCTACTGCACCTGCTCTATGGGCCCAATGGATGCGGAAAATCGCCAGATGATCCGGGTACTTTATCACTCGACAGTCGAGGCATTTTGGCTTCATGCACCAATGAGCAACTCTCATAGGAATGAACGGGAGCCCGCCTCCAACGCTGTATCCAGTTCTCTTTATACATCCATGGTGAAGAGGACCCGCTCCCTATGTAGATATGAAGGGCTCATTCTAAGCTAACGAAAACACAAAGATCGTTAGTTTCAAGTGATTATACACTAATGAAAACATTAAAGGGACTGTTTGTAACTTCTTACACGTATAAATCACCCGGGTCGGTGTCCCATGCGCGCTTGCGTGTGGCTACGCTGTTCAGACAAGACTCCAATACAAACTACACGGAAGCACCAAAACTGCAAAGTTCTATCTAGTGAAGCCCGTCTTGCAAAAAAAACAGTGTTGGCCGTGGTCATAGTACGCGGGGGAGACTGTAGCTTTGGTCTCGAGGGCCGGAGTCTCTGCTGTGCTCTGCTCCTCTGCTCCGCTGCCTGCCTGCTTGCCTTCACTCACAGCTCGCTCCACCTCACGTGCATGCGCGCACACTACATACTGCAGAAGACTTCGTAGCTCTGAGAATATCTAGTAAATGTACAGTGGACGTTTGTGCAGAAATAACTGCTGCAGCTCCTCAAGACCAACAGAGGTTTTCCGTGTCTTGTGAAGTGACGGGGCTCCGCAGCGAGTTACGTTATCGTCTCTGACCGGGTGCCGATGTCTCCCTGTTCCCTCCGGCCGCGGTCGGGAGGCTGAAGCAGGAAAAGCCAACACTAGGATCAGCAGTGATTCATGGAGAGACCTTCGTCTGGTCAGCTAACATTACTGCCAAGCAGGTGAAATATAGAGTGATATTGTGGTTTTAGCTGACTGGTGTCGCCTCACTGTTTTGAGCGATGCTCGTTCATGTCTATGTACAGCGAGCAAGCGCGAGCCCGACGTTGACTTTCGTTGACTTAACGGCCACAGGTGTTGCTGTTAACAAGCATTTCTGATTCTTACAAACAGACCCTTTAATATTATATTCCATAATAAGAACCCCCAAAATGTTACACACTGGCCCTTTAAGGGTGGATCAATTTTACACATAATTTGCTCACATATATAGAACCGGAGTGAACCAGACCATATTTCTTAGTGGGATTACATAACTTCTCCCATTAAAAAACAATTCTGGTTGATACCACATGGTGGCGTCTTGTACTGAGAGCTATACCTGATTGTTTTGTGGTGAGGATGTTGTACATTTTGTCCCACACGGTTGAGTCCGAATCAAACAATGAAGCACGTTTTCCAAAAAAGCCTTCATGGCAGCATCATTAACAACTTTTTTTTGTTTTTACTTTAATTATAATTCCTTGCATCGTGTCTGCTACGTGAGGATGAGGATGCACTGAACAGCACATGGTGCAGCTCTCCTGCTGCAGGGCGGTGATGGTTCAGTGTGCAGCCTGTCGTCCAATCAGCATCCTGCATGTTGCCTTCAATCAGACCTCGGAGTCAACACGCTGCCGTCCTCTCCGACCAATCAAAGAAGCGACGTCCCTGTTCCTGCTCTTATAAAATGTGCACGGATCCCGGAGACATCGGTACCGGAGAATGAGAGAGACACTAACGATACATCACACGACAAGACATTGGACCTGTCAGTCCTTTAGTTTTTATTTCAATTTCCTCTGTTCGACAGGTAAATTTCACTTCTTTTATTTCCTGTTTCACTTCATCGTGGTTGCTCAGCTTGTATCAGACTTTAAACAATGAACTCTGTACTTATGGGCATTTATCTTGCTTCAGTGGCTCCAACTAGTCTGTTTTACATGTTATTTGTATATGTTTTTAGTTGTAGTAGCCTATAGATGATGGATTACAACGAGGAAGCCTGATGATGTAATATTACTTCAGCCAACTATTGTAACCATGACTACAACAACAGGCTGTAATGGATACAGGATGTACAGTAGAGAGGTGGTGGTGTTTTTTTTTTTTTTGGCTGAAGTTGTGTGTTGTTTCCTTGTGATGTGTGGTTTTCCACGAGGCATCCTTTTGTGAGGTGAATTCAATCTTAAGCCCCTAATAGTAGTCATCATGCACATGTATGCTGTGGCTTTTTTTCCCTTTGTTTCCAAACTGGAGAGAGAGAGAGGGGGGAAAAGACTGGAAATGTGCCTTCTTTCTTTTGCATCCTCAACATGTTTTTTTCTCCTTTCTGGAAGAGGAGACAATGGTGGTGTTTTTGCAGTTTTATTTGAGCCCCCCTCTCCACCTCCCACCCTGGTTATGCAACTTGTGATCCAGAGCTCACTGAGGTCTCACACTCTCCTCCTCTCCTCTCCTCTTCTTTATCCTCAGGTGTGTTATAGTAGGAAATAAAGATGGCCACGTCCGCCAGCGCCACGTTGAGTAAAGCTGTCAAGAAGCAGTACATGGAGCTCCCTCAGGGGGATAAAGTCCAAGCCATGTACATTTGGATAGATGGAACCGGAGAGGGGCTTCGCTGCAAAACCAGGACTCTGGATTTTGAGCCCAAAAGCATCGACGGTAAGCACAGTACCCTTGAATCTAACTAAATCATAAAGATGATTCATTCCTACAGTGTAATATAGCTTTCCTCATCTGTAAACTGCTCAGAATTCCAATGTACTTAGGTGCAAATGGCAAATAAAACTCTTGAATCCTCATCTCCCTCCTCTTGTAGATCTACCTGAGTGGAACTTCGACGGCTCCAGTACGTACCAGTCCGAGGGCTCCAACAGCGACATGTATCTGATCCCTGCTGCCATGTTCCGGGATCCGTTCCGTCAAGACCCCAACAAGCTGGTCCTGTGTGAAGTGCTCAAGTACAACCGCAAACCTGCAGGTAAAAAAAGAAGCTCAGAATCTGTAAAGCTTTAACTTGTAATACAACAAAGTCATATGACAATAAAACATAATTTAAAAGATGCTGTAACAGGAGTATACCTACTTAACATGATTTAGACTTGGATCCAGAAACGTCATGTACAAGAAAAATGATTTTTGAGTATATTTAGTTGCCATCATTTATCATATATAATATGTTTGATAAAACAAGCATGTAATCTGACCTGAATGGGGCCACCTGCTGTGGTTCCCCCTCAAACTAGATTAAGCCTGGCTATGTTGCATTCCTTGTTTTAAAAAAAAAAAAAAAAAATATGGCGCACACACACAAATGAGACGTTGTGCAGAATGTGCACACATTCACATGCTTTGACACAAGTGCCCTAATTTGCATTATGCATGCACTCATCCGTTATGTGCATACACACTGATGCAGGCGGCATTTACAAGCTGTAGAAGTCATGGATGTATCTGTAAAATTGCCCTAAATCTAGCAAAAATTATTGAAGAGGAAATTGAAATTATAGCTGTAATTAATTTACAGTTTCATACACAATTTTTAACAGTTTTTCTTGAGGTGAAATCCCACACTTTCATAGCTCTGGGACACTAAATCAAATCTGAACTTGTTGCATACCTTACCAAAGTACTACTTTTATGATTTGCCTGGCTATTTAGATGACACTTTGCATAACTGGATTTGACTGTACTAGGGTCAAGTTTTCTGAGTTGTTTATTTTCTTTTTTTCCTTGCAGAAACCAACCTTCGAATCACATGTAGCAAGATTATGGAGATGGTGGAGGACCAGCATCCCTGGTTCGGCATGGAGCAGGAGTATACCATCCTGGGCACAGACGGACACCCTTTCGGCTGGCCATCTAATGGTTTCCCTGGACCACAAGGTAAGCAGCTAGTTAACTTGTTGTGCATAGACAACATGAATACATGTCTGGATGGTTTGTTTAATAATGAATGCATTCACAGGTCCATACTACTGTGGCGTGGGAGCTGACAAAGCCTATGGCAGAGATATAGTGGAGGCCCATTACAAAGCGTGTTTGTATGCTGGAGTTGAGATCTGTGGCACGAATGCAGAAGTGATGCCTGCTCAGGTAATAATAAAATCCATGTTTGGACTTTACACATATTTTTATGGTTTTAACAGCCAGTTAAAAAAATGTAACATTACTTTCTTGTGTGCTCAGTGGGAGTTCCAGGTTGGACCTTGTGAAGGGATCAACATGGGCGATCATCTCTGGGTGGCACGTTTCATCCTGCACCGCGTCTGTGAAGATTTTGGCGTGATCGCCTCCTTTGACCCCAAGCCAATCTCTGGCAACTGGAACGGTGCTGGCTGCCATACAAACTTTAGCACAAAAGAGATGAGGGAAGATGGCGGATTAAAGTGAGTGTCGTGGAGGTTGACTTGACAGCTGTGCTAATGTGTTTCAGCATGACTGATTTTAAAAATTTCTGATGGGAATCTTTGTCATTTCTGCTTTCAGAGCTATTGAGGACTCCATTGAGAAGCTTGGGAAGAGGCACAGCTATCACATCCGCACCTATGATCCCAAAGGGGGGCTCGACAACGCCCGCCGTCTCACCGGCCACCACGAAACCTCAAACATCAACGAATTCTCCGCAGGCGTGGCCAACCGCGGCGCCAGCATCCGCATTCCTCGTAACGTCGGCCAGGAGAAGAAGGGCTACTTCGAGGACCGCCGCCCGTCGGCCAACTGCGACCCGTACGGTGTGACCGAGGCCCTGATCCGCACCTGTTTGCTGAGCGAGGAGGGAGATGAACCTGCGGATTATTAAATCCACAACACAATGACTGACTCCCACTTCCCTCCTGACTTTATCTTTCTTTAAACTAGTACTGTATTTTTTTTTTCTCTCCCACTGAGATGATTTTAACCTGCATTTAATGGCTTAAAGTTGGCTGGTCAACTTAAAACATGACAAGGTAATGATATCCTTGGTAGTTATGCGCTGGTAATGGCAGGGTACGTCTTTCCCCTCGTCTTTAGAAGGGATCGGCTTTTGTAACACTGTTTTATAGCCCTTGTCATATCTTTCCCTTTCTGTCTGTCTGTGACTAAAATGAACTAAAGCACACGGACCCTGAAGAGTAGAGCTGCTAAAGGCTGGACAGCATGAGTAACTTAATAAATCTTACTAGTTCATGTACTGTTAAAATATGTTGACCTGCCTTTTCAAGTATTCAGTCTTCATTGTTACTAATTCTTCTGATTTTATGAAGTGTCTATTTTTTAAATGGCAAATGTTTGATGTCTTCAGATTTTGACACACTGGGTCAACTTGTATGGTACACTTTGTAGATGTCTGTACCCAGACGTATGTTGTTCAAATGTGGTGGATCTGTCCATAATGCCATTTGTAGATTTCCTCAAGGAGTTTTATCCTTTTGTTAACTGAGATATTGTAATGCACCTGTTTTGGTAAAACATCATGTTTGCTGGACCTGGTGTTTTTTATTGATGCATTTAAAACTTTTATTTTTATCACAACATGGCTGTATGACTCTTGACTTAAAAGGTATAGTTTTGGCAAATACATTTATTCGCTTTCCAAGAGTTGGAGAAGATCGACACCCCTGTATGTCACAGCTAGCAGCCGGTTAGCTTAGCATAAAGACTGGACATAACGTTACTAAAACACAAATGTTCCCTTCAGACAGAGCCAGGCTAGCTGTTTCCCTTTGTTTCCAGTCTTTATGCTAAGCTAGCTGGCTGCTGAACTGATCAACACTTAGGAGTCTGGCTTTCAAAGCTTTTTCAACACTTGACTTGATAATGATGGAGCAGACATCCCATACAAACTCTGGTGCTAATTTCTTACAACTTGGCCTGAAGATCGTCATAATTAAACACAACGGCAAGTATCTAGTTGGCCACATGATCAATTGAAACTGGTCTCCAATCTAAAATAAAAATGCTCACACTTGTAAAAGCTGGTCAAACAGCTGGTGAATGCATTTTACTGAAAGCAGTAAACATAAAACAAACTGTAAAATGAACTGCCCAAAAGGGTAACTCTAGTAAAGGCTCTCTGGCTGTGCCTTCTTTTGCCAAATGTTCTGATGTTTCAGTCCGGCTGATATCTTGGCAGGAGCTCAACAGCAGCTTTGTTCTGGCTGGGACCCAGTGGGAAGTAACTGGAAACTGGTGTACTCACGAGACGGTTATTATATTCCTTCACTGCAACAACAGCCTGAAGGCAAAATCCCCAGAAGTGTTGTGTCATGAACCACAAAACACCTCTGAGAATAAAACAACCTGGTCTGGATTATTAACTACAAAACAAACCAGACAAGGAAGTTCACTCGTTTATTTTTGGGCACAGCTTAGTTACAACTGTATGGGACTTCTGGATTTAGGGTCAGTTTCTACCAAAAAGAGAATATCAAGACAGAATGTATTTCTAGCTGCATTTCTTACATCTATCATCCAAATATAGGAGTATTTGTACAAAGTGTAACTGTAAACCGCTAATGCAAATATTTCCTAAATACCTCAGTCTGTGACCAAGCTTTGCAGCCTGTTATGTGCCAATTCAGCAGTATTTAAGTCAAAGCTGTCTTTAGGAAAGAGTTGAGAACTTGACAGATATAAACATACTCAAAGAATTCCAATTCCAATTGCAACACTATTCATTTAATATTGGCAATAATAAAAAGTGAAATTGGAGTGAAGTCCTAGTCTTCCCTTTTTTTATCAACCACATTTCTTCACGAAAAACACACACATCCTCGTTTTACGGGACATAAACATTTACTTCTGGCGTCCTCACCCCACGTGGGGGAAGGGCAACGAAAGTTTGCTTTGAGACCTTTCCCCTACATCCAGACTGGCCTCACAACAGCACGTTACTCAGCTCACTGATTGGTTAACTTGTTCCTGAAAAAGCCAATCATAAAAGTTGAGGGCAGGTTTAGTCCTGTTTCAGATGACGTTGGTTTGGCCTGAAACCAACACATGTACTCTAACTTTGTTTTGGTGTTTTTTATTTCTCGAAAATCTGTCACCTCTCCACAACATCAACTTTGTTTTTGTGCCTGCCTTTGCAGGTTCATAGAGTTTGTGTAACAGGTAAGATGAGATTGGATAAGATAAGATGAACCTTTATTAATCCCCGGGGGGAAATTCAGGTGTCAAAGCAGCAAAGCGCAGGTACAGAGGTACAGGTGTACAAAAAGATTATAAAACAATAAATAGAAATACAGAATATACATAGTGAATGAACA
>CAKAKR010011258.1:4164-51922 GCA_916700685.1 Adelosebastes latens | reverse complement strand
GTGACTTTGGTGAATCCGAACTAACCAAAGTCACACAATAACACAAACAAACTAACTGAACGAGGCAGCGGTAGACCAGCAACTCCCATGTTCTGCCAGGTAAAATTACTCTTTTTTTCCAATGGAGTCTGGTGGCTTTGGCGGGAGCATAGATAACGACTTACGTTCCCCGTCGAAAACATAGACTGTATAGCTTTCTCATGGCAAGGTAAATTGGCACTGACTAAAGATGAGTACCTCATACAACCCCACTTCAAAACACCTGAATTATCCCTTTAAGACTGCGTTTGAAATGGCGTCAACGCAACGCAGCGTCGTCCTGCAAAACAGTTTAATCTGGCCATACTTTTGCCTGAACACAACGTGACCAACGTCATCTACCAAAGCCCTGCGTTGACCAATCAAAGATGTGCAAGTGCACATTCCTGGTAAATTACTTTGCAAGTTAAACAGTGTATATTATAAACTGATTAGCCTTCAAACTCATTGATCTATTGCTCAAACTGGGCTTCCTGGGTTGTACTCACTGGTACCTGAAACAACACACCCTCAACAATACAGCTCCTTGCATTTTTTAACACTGTTACACCCCCGAAGGCCACATGCAGACAGAAAACAGCACTGTGTTAATGAAAAAAACAACACAGCCCCCTCATTCATTTCAACCAGGCCTCGTCGCTGAGGGATCTGGCAAGAAAACAAACACAAAAAAAACAGGGTTGTCCAATTAAAAAGTTCAACCACAACACAATTGCAGCATCATCCAGAAAAGCGCTGCGTTTGTCATTTGAATATTTCTAAGGTTTACCTTGTGATAGTCGTGACAAGAGAATAAAATAGTGGTCACTGTAATATTTTTATAGAGTTGTAAAACCATTCTTATAGTAGGAGTGGGCCAAAATCTTCTATCACGATATAGATTATTTCATATTTTGATAACGATATATACAGTATATAACGATACAGCATGTTTTCTGGTAGTTTAATAAATAAATAGTCTATGTGAAATGACCACATGGTAAAATCTATTTTCGTATTCTCCTGTGTGAATTAAATACTAGACAAATGAAAAATATGGAACATTTTCTCATTTAATCAAGAAATTTAGTGCAAAATGAACATAAGAGTTTCAAGTGAAATTATAAAGAAAAAGATTAATGACTATTTCCAGCTATACACTGGCTATGCTTACATGCATGCACAGAAATACAGAGTAATCAGATTTGACAATAGTTTGATTTAACTGAGTTTGATCAAATTTTCAGAGAAATTTGAGTTAGTATGTGCCAATTATCAATTTATATCATGATATCTCAATATATGATTTCATCACAATACGATTCCATTGAAAGACGATAAATTATCATATTGAATTATCGCCCAGCCCTATGTTACGTAAGGGATAATGTACAGCGAGCCGGTCATTCTTCAGGGCAGTGCAACATCCCGCCGCATCAGCCGATCTGGGTTTATTTCACAACAATGACCCGCTAGCTGTACATTATCCTGATTATTACACGGCTACTTACTTAAAGAATCAATAATTTGACACAAAAAGGGTCCTCCAGAGTCCGACTTCAGAACTGTGCCCATAGCAACAGTCTGTTACACGTAGCAACGGTCTATATATAAAGAAATAACAAACTGCCGTAATTGACCTATCAGTATCGAGTATTCAACAAAGCCGTGTAATAAAGTATTAGAACATTTGACAAGCCTTACAACTACTGGATCTGTTACTCAACCTGGCCTTCCCGGAAACAACAGCCGTCATCAACACAACACTATGTGTTTTTTTCAGTGCAGTACTGATTCCTGAACGCCTTCTGAGTCAGGGTGTTTCGGTGGCTACATGAATAAGCTCAATGGGTTACACCAGAAGGAGAAAAAGTTGTTGATAGGATAGTGCAGACAACATGAAGCAAGTTGAAAACAGGCTTAATAATTGTTACTGCAATGATGCCAAACTTCTGTCATCAGGCTATATCATTAAGATAATTATAGAGTGTAAACAGAATTACGTTGGGTATGGTGAATGCATGACACACAACCTGATATTGTATGACACATCCAGCTACAGTGATGCAGTGGCGCTATCACAATAGACGGGCGAAATCCTATTCAAAGTAATAAATCAATTCTAGTGCTGAAGGCTTCTATGGTGAGACAGCCAAAACACCTTGACAGAGAAGCATAAATCTGGTTTCACAAAGTGCCTCTCACCAAAGCGAGTGTCTTTCATGATCACTTCACGCCCTTCAACTGTGGAAGAGATTTATTTTTTGGTTGTGTAGAATAATCTGGTTTTATTGTTTAAACTCCTGCCTCAAGGCAAAAAATAGAAACAACAGAAATCTCATACCAATTAGCACTAGCTTTAGACAAATCCACTAACTAAAATAACAGCAACACCATTATGGAAACAATAACAATGAAGATGGTCACAAAATAGCCTACAGCTTATTATTATGTGTTATTTCACTGATGCCCAAAAGGAAATCTCTCTTCCTCCTTCTACAAGGGAGATCAGAGAGTGCAGGGTCAAATCACACTACAGAGCTGCTGGCAATGATTCAACATCACTTGTAACAGTGACACTTCAGCAAGGTGGATGCCAGTATCCATGGGGGCCCGACACTTCTCCTACCTTCATATAAATGCTTGCAAAATGGCTAGAGATGTTCCGATACCATTTTTTCCTTTCCGATACCGATTCCGATACCGAGTACCGATCTGATACCAGCATGATAAAAAAATATATATAGTTATTATTATTTAACAGCCGTTTACTACTGACCATGTATAGATGTGATATGATTACTATCTTTGTTGTATGGCCTGGCTCAGGTTAAAACCTTATGTAAAACAGATTTTCCACTGTGAAATATTGCCAAATGGCTGACATTTTCCTCACTCTGACTACCGTTACGGTCTCCACTAGCACCGCATTTGTTGTTGTTTGCTAACGTCACGAGACAAACTACCTGCAATCAGTTCTTCTTCGCTGCTCTAAGACAGTAGTTGCCAGTGGGCGACAGCACAGTGAAGACTACTGTTTTGGAGCGGCGAAGAAGAATTGACTACCGGTTAAACAAAAAAAAAGTTTTAGTTTTTTTTCTGGGTTAATTAATTATGGTATTGGATCGGTGCATAGACTGGCGTACTTGCCAATCCCGAATTTTGGGCAGCATCGGACGCATTTCTAATACTGGCATTGGTATCAGAACAACTCTAAATATGACATGATAATGTGCACACGTAACGGGTGGATATGCAGCCCTGACGTGCAATACTTGAAGCACATCTCTGACACTGTGTTGCGCTTGGTATTGTGCAATCTTTCCCATTAATTATTTAAAGCATTTAAAGCGCCACAAAGATGATTTAACAGTTGATAACTATAAAGGCGATGGTTGCTTTCCCTCACATTATACTGGAAATATCTGATCATGCAAACTCAGCTAACACACACACACACACACCTTTCTGCTGTTGGGGTTCCTGCTGGCCGATTCTTCAGACAACTATAACCTGAACTGCATCTGCTATAATTGGCCATTATCTCTGGAGACGGAGTGTAAGCAAGCCCTCGTTTCCAACACTGTGTGAATGCAATTGTGCAACGTTTGAGATGGAAAAACACAAGACTGGATTCACCACTAATAACACCAGGAGGGAAAAAGCAAAGACTTTAAATAAAGGATGGTTGCTCAGATACTATACATGTCCCGCTGTATGTGTTGCCATCGATATAACCGATCGAGACTCGAGGGCTATTTCTGTCTCGACAGTCAATATTTCAGGATATGAGACAGTGGTGCTACTGTACACTGGTGGGTGGGTGGATGGGTATTAACACTTCCCACTGGGCTTACCTATGAGAGGAATATGTAAATGTATAAAATGGGATTAGGATAGAACAAAGTAGAAAAACAGACAAAAAAATCAACAAATAATGGGAAAGATGAACTGAAATATCTACTTTGGAGAAGAAAAAAATCCTTGTATAATGTATTGGTCATATATATGGAAATGACTTGGAAATAATAAAAACTCAAGACAACCCGACGGAGATTAATGCATCCTCGTGCTGTAAAATCTACTAAGTAATATTAATTTGATTCACTGCACTAGTGTGTAAAAGCCAAACAGAGAAGATGGCTCAGAGTGTGTTTTATCACAACAGTCACCATCTGTTTGCAAGTCAATGCCTTTATTGTCATGTTAATTAGGCTACAATACATAATTAGCCTGTTTTTACAGTGTTTGTGTCGCCTCAGGTAGGTTGGCGGCGCAAAACAAAACATCAAAAGTGTGGTGCTGGTGAAAGAGATTCAAGCTCCACAAGAGGACCGCGTGTCAAGAGGATGGACTCCCAACAAGTTCACTATAAACGCAGGCAAAAGCACATTGACTAACAAAACAAGTTCAGCAGAGACATACAGGACATTTCAGCACTACTACTAAATTCAGCTTAGGAACTTGAAACTGAAGATGCACAAGTGAAATCTCTAAATAAGGTTCTGGGAATTACTTTCCCTGAAATCAAATGAAATCCAGCCAAGCTTCAGGGCAGCAGGGTAAGATGCGAGTACTCTCAAATGTCAGGATTTCTCCAGAATTTAACTTGAAAGCTTCAAGAGCCAAAAGATAGTTCATAATAATTATATGAAAATGATGATCTGTGGTTCCAAATGACCCGTTTCAGAACAATTTAGCATTTCCTTGGCAGCATCTCCAAAAGAGTCTTCCAGGGAAGCTGGGAGAATCAGGACATAGCAGATATTTGTGATGGGTTTCCACATGACAAGAGTGTTACTACCCACAGAGATACACTACATTTACTCAATCTGGGTCCCGTACAGAAACTGCTTGCTATCTTAAGCCCCAGATTTATTAATTTAAAGGGACAGCGTGTAGCATTTGGTGGCATCTAGTGGTGTGATTGCAGATGGCAACTAACTGAGTACCCCTCCGCTCACTCCTCCCTTTACAAGACTGCGGTAACGTGAGCCGCCAAATAAAAAAATTGCGGTAACGCCGTTCGCCTCGCTCAGAGGCCATCCCTACCATAATACCACTACTTTAGGAGCAACGGAAGTCAAACGGCGACTGGTCGTACCACGGTTTTGCACTCTGCCGCCCACGTTACCGCAGTTTCACAAGCATGTGGGAGAACTACGGTGGCCTTCAGGTAACATAAAAGCGTGAAAGGCTCTTTCTCTGGAGCCAGTGTTTGGTTTGTCCGTTCTGGGCTACTGTAGAAACATGGAGGAGCAACATGGCGGACTCCGTGAAGAGGACCCCCTCATATGTAGATATGAAGAGCTCATTGTAAGCTAATGAAAACACAACAATTCTTTGTTTCAGGTGATTATACACTAATGATAACAAAGTTATGAATATTATATTGTATTTCTGCTAATAGATCCCCAAAATGTTATACGCCCTGTAAGAGTTTACTAGACACTTGGACAATGGATAAAAAAATAAAAACCCATACAACTAAGAGCACTTTGCCTTTATGCCTTCTACCACAATATCATGCATCATTACCTCCAATGCTCAACATATCTGCAAAATAATTTTACTCTTAAGAGCAAGTGAAGAGCGCAGTCACACACTGATAACAAGACTGCATGCCACAGGGAGCGAGTTCCTCACTATCTCCTCAAATTCACTTCAGCTATTCAAACAGATAGGCAAAAATGGTTCACTTTATAATGTGACATAAAGAAGATATTTAGGGAGGTGACTCCAAACAAATATTAAGTATTAAAGCACAATTAATGTCCGTGAAAGAAACAAAAGCTGGGTAAGATTAAAAGACTATATCACTTAATGAACTGTTGACAAGTCAGTGCTTAGTAGAGGCGGACTAAAGCAAACTAGAAGACACAGGGAAGATATTATTATCTCTTTATATTACAGCCACAGGCTCAGCACATGTACTGCTGCTCTGCAGAGCTCTAACTGACTGACACGAGCTGAAGCTGCTTAACTTTGTCCCTCCCGTCTCTTCACACTATAGCTGCTGACTTGAGCTGATGTTACATGGAGCTCAGGCTGAAGTGGATTAACTTTTAACACCTCTGTCTCTCCTTCTGTGTGGCTTCATTCACAAGTGGTGCCATAATTTGGCAGGCTCAATTATTAAAAACTGATCGAACATTCTCTCTGCACACAAATGGATGTTTAACCCCTGCAAAGCACTCGTCCTTACAAGGTTGGTTTCCGTAGCAACATGCCCAGCATAGGCCTAAAATAAAGTCATTATCTGCTCAACGGCCGTTTACCACTTTCATTATTTTCTCCAGAACGATTCATCTTTGACGCTTTTGGCTCGTGGAGAATTTGACCCACATCAGCCTCAGCTGTTATCTGTAACTGTAAACCACGCTGCGTTATCTCCTGTCCTTCCCGGCAGACTCCTCAGTGTACTTTTACCACCACACTCTGTGACAGCGTTAAGATGTTGAAAGGACGAAGAGGCAGAGTGAGGTGTCTCTGCTCTTCACTCATCTGTGGTTCATCCCTGAAGCGGTGTCAGGGGCGAACCCTGGGCACTCGAGGGCAGCGCACTAGTTTAACCCCGATGGATATAAATGGATTGTGAGGATGGAAAACGAGAGAGTCAATCCTCCAGACGGCAGGTCAAAGTGACACAGTGCACCAAGAACTCAGCAAAGGACTCACACTGCTGTGACCCCTCTGACTGTATAATGTTTAAGTGTTTTTGAGTTAGAAAGAAAAGCAATTCATAAGCTTGTGCATGAAACAGTGTGAAAAAAGTGTATCCTTAAATTGATTGATGACGTCTGTCGGAGTTGAATTAGCCGTTTCCTACGGATGCCAGAAGGGAGAAACCTTGAATATATAATCTATGTAAATGTCTAAACCACCAGACATCTTCAGTGTGAGTTTGTAAAGTACATCACAGCAGCTGAAAGTAAGACAAATAGCCCGCAATCAAGTCAGACAGCTGCATGTAGCTCTGAGCTGGAGAGCAATTCAGGAGGAGTCAGTTTCCTCACAGCTTACTCTGATAATGACCTGTGTTGTTTTATAACTCTGTGGGAACTCAGATCTATTTCGCTTCACACTATTGATTCTTCAAAATTCGGTTACATCTCGCCAATTCGTTTTTATTGTTTTAATGTTGTATTTGATACATATTTCAGCCTCTAATTATTGGGGTCCTGCAATATTTCCAGATGATGTCGGGTGTAGGGCCAGTCAAAGCTAACTAACTTTTAAGGTTAAAAAAGTTGTACTTCCAACACGTTCCCATCCCAACTCTTCACATACTGACGCTTTGTCAGACCCTTCGGCGTCACTTTTTCCATCGCACTAAACAACATGTTTGGGCTTAAAATTACTACGTTTTTAAAATGCAAATGTGACTTGACGTTGTGAACATGGGACACGGGGAACGAACAGCTGATTGTAAAGTGAAAGTGAAACTTGAAGCACGGGACACAAACAGCGGTCTCCTGGATGAAAGCCCTTTCGCTCTTTAAACTACGTCACCACAGCACTTTCCCTGTGCGTTTACAGTCACTGCGGATGGGTTTATGTTGTAGCTAATGGAAAGCCCGGTGCGTTTCCTACCACCGCGAAAGGGTGCCTTGTGCGATGGTATCGTACGCCGACAGCCATGACAAAGCATCGGTATTTGACGCCCTGGGAATGAGAGCGGGCTGGTACTGGTACACATTATTGCTGAAATTAAGTACAAGTGTAAATTTAACAAATTTACTTATCCCTTGCTCACAAAATTCAACAAAGCAAACCGACAACTGACACATTTCGCCTTACAGTCAACTTTAATCTACTGTATCTGCTACTTAACAATCAAACAATTTGTGGGCAAATCTTTCCACCAATTACAGGACAAACATTTAACCTCATCTGATCAAACATTTATTCATCAACAAAGAAAAAGAATCTATCTAGAACCATCTAATCAATAATTCAGTTTGATATTTCGTGATACTGATACAGGTGCAATTTGGTAGTAAAAAAGGACTGACTGAAAAAAGGATGCCTGTCCAATACCCAGCTCTAGTCATGGACAATTGAGTAATTGTGCGTGATTGTTGACTGATCGATAAATACATCAAGCAGCCAACGTAACCAAAGATGTGTCTGTGCCAGTGACAGAATTTAATCAGGTTCATGTGCACAAAAGAAGAGAAAGCAATCAAAAACTGACGATCTAAAAAAAAATCAATTCTGACAGCTTCTAACAGCTACACTCAGACTGTATAATATGGATTTAATTCAATAAACTGGTCAGGGTCGTGTGCATTATGCCTGTAAGACTCAGTGAGAAGCTGTGAGCTGCTATGTAAATATAATTAAGTGAAAAGCATTCACAGGAATAGCTTAACAGCACGGTGAATGGCAACCAGTGGTTGAAACTGACATATGATGTACTTCTATAATTAAATGTAATAGTATATTGCCTGTAATCACAAACCACTAGAGGAAAACTGGTAAATCTTAAGACTTTTCTGTTCTACAAGTCATTGTGGCGAGTGGCCAACATCCAGTCAGCAGTTCCACTCTGAATAAGCTGCTCAGTTTTTAACATTCTGGGGCTTCAGGGCCAACGAGGTCCATGCACCGGTACGATTAGTAAAACATGCCAACTTTAAATATTTCATATTTCATCCCAGACCTTTCTGCTCGTCATGTCAAGCAACTGCTATGTTTTCTTAGTGAAAATGTTTCAGCCAGGACACTTGCTGCATCAGATAGGATATCGCTTACTCTACATGTTTGCATCTGATTGCAACAGACAAACTGTTCAGAGAGTTCAGATCTGCAAAATACATCAGAGAAAAAAGAGGGGAAATCATAAAGAGGAACAAATACTAAGTCAGGCAGTATGTTGAAATGCAGCCAGCTATTAACCACATACAGATAATACTGTGATTAAAGCCTTTACAGTTCACACACAGCAACCTGATTTCTCAAACAGCCTGACATTACATGATTTGTTGGGTAATGTCTGAAAGGTGTGGCAGTCTGCAGGAAATATCTTATTCATACTACATACTATTCATCTTTTTTTTTATGGTGATGAATATACACAATACTTAACATAAGGCTTGTTGTGCCGCATTTCCACTGTGTGGTACGGTACGGCTCTACTTGACTCGCTCTTTTTTGGTATTCCATTAGAAAAAGTTGTGGATAGTAGCTGGAACTTTTTGGTAACACCTCGGTTGAGGTTCCAAACAAGCTGAGCTGATACTAGAAGGTGGAGTTACAACACTGCAGACCACTGATTGGTCAGAGAGAAGCGACATTTGCCGTTTTTAAATAGCCAAGCAAATAGCGCTGTAAGGATCTGTAAAACTGAGTTTCTCCACAAAGAATAACACAAAAGCACTTCAAATCTTGTGTTGCCAGAGATGTTTATTGGAAATAAATCACAGAGTATCAAAAAGTATAAAAAATAACTAATCAACTAAAGAAATCTTTGTCGACCAACCCCAAAACGACTGATTAGTCGACTTACTAACTAAGGGGGGACAGCACTACAAGCTCCCGTCAATAGCGACCGCAATTTTTTTCATAACTCAATCCAGATTTTTAAAAAATGCCAGTCCACAAAACTACGCTGTACACTTGACGAAGTGCAGATGTTCACCTGTTTGGTTGCCGATGAAATGATTCAGTGAATGTGGCGTTGAAGATGATGTCACGGCAGTTTCACATGACTTCCCTACGGTGATCAGAGAAAGGTTGGTACCAAAAGTGAGTTGAGTCGAGCAGAACCATGCAGTGGAAATGAGGCAAAAAACAGGGGAATTGAATACACCAATTATAACAAGAGTAGTGCCTTAATTTAATTATAATAGATTTCACAGTGCAAATTAAGCAAACTGACTACAGGCACTTGTTCATTTACAGACAGGACTGATCAGGTTTAAGACCAGCTAAAGTCATATTGTCATGTAGGGCCTTGAGGTAAAGAGATCAGCTGCTGGTGTTCACAAGTACCACAACTTCCTTCAGACGTGGAGTACGTAACATTGCTGGCTTCATCTATCTGCTGCTTGTTTTACAATAGCAGAACAACAGTGCACTGAATGAAACGACATTAATGTTGAGTTAATTCCTATTTGCTCACATGCTGTATGAAAAGCGTTTTGCCAGATCTTCATTTAATCATCCACGCAGTTTGCATGAATGAACATTGGAAATACATGGAGAGAGTGTTAATCTGACGATTATTGTCAGAGGGTTTATAACCTCTGGTTGCACTGTGAGGGGAAAATAGTTTTTATGGACTGATCTAATATGAGAAGATTTATTAGTGATCTTAGAAGGCAGTATAAGACTCTCTCTGCATGTTTCACCTTGAGCTGCTGCAGCCTTTAAATTAATCCGATGGCATTCAATTCAGACTTGTGCCACTGCTCCGATGTCAATGTGTGAACTACAAATGGGAAATTGGTTCAGATAATAAAAGGTCTGCTAGTCAGCGAAAACATTTGAGACAAAGGCAGTCGGGGAAGAAATATCAAGACAGATGAAAACCAAACAAGTAGAGATACGCTGGAGGATCAGACAGCAGGGATCTGCCTGTGAAAAACAACAGAACAGAAACAGAAGATGACAACAGCAGGCAGTAACCTGCATGATCTGTACATGCTGCACCGATAACCAACAACAAACAGGAAGTTTCTTGAGATTCAGCAGACCAAAGGCATACATCACAGCACATACTAGCAACAGCTTTAATTCATATGCACTTCTTCTCAACCTAAACTGCATGACACCTAACATACGTTCTCAACAGTCTTTGTTGAATTAAGTCCTGTCAACTGCAGATGAATTCAATCTAGCACCTGCCGGCTCAAATTAAAATGGCAAAGAAGTGATGTCAATGCTTTTACAACCTCGGACAGAAATTTAAATATGTGCCCTTCACTTCTGCACAATTCAAAAACATGTACTGTAGTTAAAACCAAGCCCCCAGAAAGAGCGCCGGGCTTTGAAGCCAATAGCGGCCAAACCATGAAATTACAACTTCCGGGTCCGTCATGTGATGCAGTTGGGCCTAAAAAGACTTTTTCCCAGATTTGCATTGGGAAAGAGACATCTGTAAATCAGTGGATACTTTTTAGGTAAATCAACTGCCCAGTACGAACATTATATTGTGTGCACTTTACTGATCCCCACAAGCACGACATCAACTACTCTACGACAGTGTGTAGCATAAGGGTGTCTCATTAAACTTGACAGTCTTCACATTAAACAGTATTTTCTGCAACTGAAATCATCCTGCTTCTACTCTCTCCTCATTCCCGACAAATATGTAACAATGAATTTGTTTATGGCCAGACGTGAGATGCTGGAGGTGGAGAATGTGTCATTACTAATCTTGAGGTGTCTCCTGCTAGGAGGGAAAAATATGGATGTACATGTTTGACCACTTAACAAGCACCAGAAACTTTACCTGTGACTGCACCAGAGCTGAAACAATTAGTAGATTAATTGATTGAAAGAAAATTAATTGGCAACCAGTTTGCAATCTGAATGTTTAACTATGTTTTTAATCAAATATGCCATAAATTCCATAAATAAAATGTGACAATTTGCTGTTTTCTTTGTCTCATATGATAGTAAACTCAATATATTTGTTTTTTGAACTGTTGTTTGGACAAAAAAACAGCATTAATAGATTTCTTGGGGAAAGCAGAAACTATATTGATATACTGTCACTATATGAAGTTGATATGCAAACGGTCGATTATTGACACTTCCAGCAGATATGGAGCAATATTAGCGTGTCAGTCGTGTTTGTGACCATCTGAGGAATGTAAGTTCAATATTTACTCAGTTTTAGCTCTGCTTTGGTCTCCACCATCTCCTGAGGGAAATATCTGGCTCTTTAGCTGCTAAAATTCTCCACTATGTTCAGCAAAAACATTGCTATGAGAGTAGATTATAGCACTTTAAATATGTCAGCTTCAGTTTCTTGTCTTTTTTAATAATTCATAGACCAAACTAGGTTGGTCAGTTTCGCTTAATTTTGCTTTCGATAGCCCGACACCCATTAACCGGTAAATAATTGGTTAATTTTTTTAAAAACAAAAAGCAAAATGACGTGAAATAAAAGATGCACTTTCCTTTTACTGCGGTGCTCCTTTGACTCAATGAGCTTTGCCGTCGCATTTCGAAGCGCTATATCCACCCAATTACAATGTTTTGTGTTGTGAATGTCTTGCCTTTTATTTTATTTTCCGTTGGCTTTGCTGAAGTTTATTTCCATTTACAATACTCATTCGTCTGCTTTCTCGCCTGCTTTTTAATTTACTCTGTTTCGCACACGCATCGGGCCTGGCGCCGGAGCTTGCCGTTGTGCATCCTGTCTGAACAGCTCAATTGGTTTACATGTAGATCGTAAATTAACCTATAGATCGACATGCGTAAACGGTCAAAAATGTTCACGGGGGTTAACCGATTAACGGTTAACCGTTGACATCCCTAGACCAAAGAATTAATTGAGAAAATAATCAGCAGATTAACGATAATCAAAATTTGCAGCCCTAATGAGCATGAAGTTAATTTGATCTCGTGATTTGAGGTCTGAGAAAATGTTTCCCGCCTCTGAATTATTTCATCTTTTTCCTTCCAGGGAGTGTGTAACCTCCTAACGTTATAAGTCCTGGCTTATAATCAAAGTCAAAACAAACAGCAGGAAACTCATAAAACTCTAAACTACAATAAAGAAAGAATAAAAAGAACCAGCGAGCTCTCAAACCTCTCCACAATGAAGGCCAACCAGAGCCTGACTTGTGAGCTTGAACCACAATCGGTCCCTCTGGGCCGCCGCTACGAGCTGAACCACCAAGACAATAATTGCACTTTATCATGCTGCCAACCTCAGCCATGTATGCTGAGACCAAAGAGCCTTGGCCTTATAATGTTGAACAGCCTTGAGGCCGACTGTGGCCGTCTGGTTTAACCAGATTATGATTATGTCACACGGGAGATTACCCATCCGACACGGAGAGTCTGACACAGTCATGTTACCGCGCACACACACATGCGCGGCCATCTGTTATTGCCACAAACTACTGTACACTCAATTTCTGCAAAGCCTGATCATAGCAAAGAGGAGGGGAGGGGAAGGATGCTGCACAAACTGATAAGATCTCTGTTGAAAAATAGATTTTTCTCCCCTCCTAATCTCCTGAGAACTACCTCTGTGAATAAAGGATAAATAGATCATAAGAAAAAAAAGGGGCAGGCAATGAAACGGCGTAAAAGAGACAGATAAGGCAGATGTAATGTTTCCCCCTCTCTGTGCAATGGCTGCCTGCTCGGCTGCAGCTGACGCAAAATGGAGCCGCGAGAAGAGGTGGCGGTGGAGGTGGCGGTGGAGGTGGTGATGGGAGGAGGGGTAAAGAAGAGGGGGAAATAGGGGGAGAAAGTGTGACAGCAGCACAGAGGGGGAGAGCAGCAGGAGAGGGAGGAGAGGGGTAGAAAAAGAAAAGGAGACTCATTTGTTCTTCTCTCATCTGTCTGGGCTCCCTTTCTCTCTCTTTCTCTCTCTCTCACCTTGGCCCACATTCTCAGTCTGCCTCATATTCACTTCTAATAGAGGGGGAGAACGAAGGAGGACACACACTCATAAACACACACACCACTTGCGGAGGCCATTACTCCTAACACCCATTATTACTTCCTCCTAATGATCTAGTGGCACGTCAGAGATTTCACAAGAGCGAGAGAAGCCTGCTAATATGAGCCGGCAGATGTCAAAGCAAAAAAAAAAAGAAAAGAAATGCTGTTATGCTGTTAGCAATAATGTACAAGCAGCTGAGGGGAATAATGAGGGTGAGGGAATAAGAAGAAGAAGAAGAAGAGGCTAGTAAGCTCTGACTGGTGGTTGATTTAACACTGTGCTTCAAGGAGGAAGTGTATGTAAATCCCAGCCAGGTGTCAGACACAAATGGTAGGACAAAAAGAAGGAGGAAGATTTAAAAAGGAAACAGCAACATGCGGGATTCATAGTGAGTGGTACATTCAGTAATGTGCCGAGATGAACCTCTCACAACAGTTTTGTCTACTGGGGGCTGTTTCAGACAGTTTTAGTGTTTCAGACAACACACAACAAAGAAATCATGACTTCAGAGTGGTGCAGAGACAAATTCCACTAAGCAATTAGTCAGAAAATGCAATGGATGACATTTTGATAATTGTTTCATCACTTCTGTCTGTATTAATAAAATATAAATAATAATCTTGGACTGTGTACAAGTATTTTCTTTTATTATTTTTATATCATTGTTAATAGAATATTTGTGGGGTTTTTTAACTGTTACTCGCAGAGAATGAGCCATTTTAAGAAACTGAGATTCTGTTGACTTTGAATGAGCTTTTGTCATTGAATAATATTAGATGAAAGATATTAATTAACGATCACTTCAATTAGCTGTATCACTGATTAATCGTTTGAGTCATCTTGTTCGCTAAAATGCCACATATTCTCTGGGTCGAAAATGTCGATCAGTGTTTCCCAAAGCCCAAGATGACGTCCTCAAATGTCTTGTTTTGTCCACAACTCAAAGATATTCAGTTTACTGTCATAGAGGAGTAAAGAAACCAGAAAATATTCACATATAAGAAGCTGGAATTAGAGAATTACTCAAACCGATTAATCGATTATCAAAATAGTTGCCGATTAATCGAGAAAATAATCGCCAGATTAATCAACAATGAAAATAATTGTTAGTTGCAGCCCTACACCCTTTATTTCTATTTATTTGACTTTTCATAGACTTAATGAGTAATTGGGAATGAAATCATCGTCAGCCGCAGCCCTAGTCTACAATAACAGTGTACCATGATGAACATGCATTATATTGTATGACATTTAGGTAGGAAACATCACCAAGTCATCATTGTTTCATAATTGTTTTCTGTCTCACAAAACTGTATAGACAACTAAATTGAACCAGCACACACAGTCAAATTGACCATAAACTGGCAAAAAAAATCAAAACAATTCTCCAGTTTATATTATTTATGGTGAATGAAGGACATGTCTTTCCCTCTTACAAAATCAAATCAATGAAATCCCAATAGTAGTACACACAGTTTGATGAGGAATCATTATTATTAAAGTCCATCAGCCAGATGATGGTGTTCAAACAATGTTAGTCTGACCTTGACTACAACAACAGTTTTAGGAAGCTGTGAGCAGCAGTGGATTTGTCTGATACTGTGTTGGACTCTCCGGTTCACATGTGGGTAACGCCAGCAGGATAATATGCAGTCAGTAGGGAATAAGGGAAGAGGTTTACAGGGTAAATAATCTGTTGGCGTCAGCCAGTGCAGGCAGGGAAACCCCTTAATCCCCTCCACACAGGCCGAAAGAGCAGATGGGGTATGAGTGATACAAGCTAATGATGTCTCAGGGCAGTCGCAGCCCGCCACATCTCCACTTGTAGGAGACCTCAATGGGATTCATGGAAACATGGACACTAGATAACACACTTCTGTTGCCACAGTCACAGCATCAACTCTCTAGTCTCGAGTCCTTTTTGTGCTCTAAAATACTTTTCCAGATCTCCATTTTTATGCCTCTTTGTGAGACTATCATATACATGGTGAAAACTTTGTTTCCAATACCAATACATATTTGGCCCATTTACAGTTTCCAAATCTTTGAGAAAGCCCTGTCTAGTAGCTCACTTTGCTGAAATGTTTCGTTCTTTTTGGGACCACTTCACTTCCACTCTGTACAGTCACAGAATTGACTTGGCACTGGCCAGTGAATCAATATTAAGTAAGAGTGTGTACAAATAACATTGACCGCCGAGACACACGCTGCCACAGCCGATGCTGAGGAGCTGGTATCTGCTGTTGCTTGAAGCTGGTTGTTAACCTCGCCTGTATAAATGACACCGGAAGGATTTGCGGGTCTGGTGCCACATTTAGATCTGGCTGCTCTGAAAGTACGTAAATCATAAAATAACGAGTCAAAACCCTCTGAAGCCGAGGCGAGAATTTACTTATCTCCCAGACATCAAACCTTTGAAACTGGAGCCAAAAGAGATCAATAATGTATCATAACCTCTCTTTTCCATTCATAAAAAAACCTGGGCTGCAATCCTTGAGGAGACACAATTCACATATCTAAATCGATGTCTATGCAAATCCAAGACTTTCATTTCACTACCTTACTGTTGGCCAATGCGCCAAAAGAAATTCTTTCCACCCAGGAATCAGGAAACTGAAAAATGAACAGTATTTGATGAGCTAGCTTTTGGTTTTTGGAACCACAAGATGTGAAGGCAGCTGCAGGAGTTGATTTCTTAAACAGAAAATTATAAGCTTCCTCTCTTATCTGTTTTATTATTTCTTTTTATTATTCCTATTACTTGTGTGCATTATTCTCAATTTTTTTTAGGATATTTTTGTTGTGCACTTTCACCTTTATTTGACAGATGACAGACTAGAAATGGGGGAAAGATCAAGGGGTATGACGACATGCAACAAAGCCTATCAAGGCGCTGCACAATCGTTTTACTGTTTACATTTCTACGGTACTTTATAAGCACTATAAATAGACATTTCATAAGGGGTTTATAACACACTGTAATCCAGTTGTGTGCAGATAGGACATGTTTAAGCATTTATTTATGGACAGTATTTATCAGCAACTATAACATATTTTCTGTAGGACTGTCAAAGTTAACGCGATAACGCAAATTTTATTTAATGTCACTAATTTCTTTAACGCATTAATGCAATTTGCGATTTTTAGGTTGCAGCGGGCTCAGTTATAAAGCTAGAGTGTCATACTAGCTTGTTGCGAAGGAGGCTAAATAACGCTCCAAACTTATACTAAATTTTCTCAAGGAAGAACTGTCATGGCCATTTTCAAAGGGGTCCCTTGACCTCTGACCTCAAGATATCTGAATGAAAATGGGTTCTATGGGTACCCAGGAGTCTCCCCTTCACAGACATGCCCACTTTATGATAATCACATGTAGTTTGGGGCAAGTCATAGTCAAGTCAGCACACTGACACACTGACAGCTGTTGTTGCCTGTTGGGCTTGAGTTTGCCATGTTTTGATTTGATTGTATATTTTATGCTAAATGCAGTACCTGTGAGGGTTTCTGGACAATATTTGTCATTGTTTTGTGTTGTTAATTGATTTCCAATAATAAATATATACATACATTTGCATAAAGCAGCATATTTGCCCACTCGCATGTTGATAAGAGTATTAAATACTTGACAAATCTCTCTTTATGGTACAGTTTGAACTGATAAAAACTGTGCGATTAATTTGCGATTAAATATTTTAATCAATTGACAGCCCTAATTTTGTATCATTACAACTGTGTTATTGTCGTTCAGTATTTGTTTATACGCCAGCATGCACTTATGGATGCATCACAGGAGGAGTTAAAATTGTTAACAAAAACATTAAGAAACATTTAAAATTTCCTTATATGTGTTTACAACTACATTATAGTGTGTCATAAACCATCACTGTTACATAGGGGGCTGGGGGTTAAATAAAGTGTTCAATGACATTTTCATGCACAATGTCTGTAGTCTTTTCTAATGCATTTTTTTACACATACTGACAGCTAAATATCTTCTTTACAAATATGTAGTATGTACTTCACACAAAGGCTCACTGTTCACACCACCGTTCAATGTGAGTGAAGCCCTGGTGGCAGACTTTTCTTTGAGCCGTCTGTCTGAGGCTCAGTCTTTAATAAGATGTTCCAGTCTACAAAGCTCCACTTTACAGCGCTGGTGTAAAAAAAATGAGCTGCTGTCAGTAACTACAGGGCCGGCGATCCCAACACAGGCGGGAGAAACACTTCCTCACTGTCCTCTAACAGCTGGGAGGCAGATGAGACAAACAAAAACATCCATCCAAAACATCCTGTAATAAAGTGGGGAACTAGAGTTTTTTCAATGGATGCCAAAACAAACATCAAACATTTCACCATCTATTTTGTAAATAAATTTCATCAAATACTAGCTGTTCGATATACCTGCACCACCTGTTTTCATGTATAAGAACACTTCCAGAAATAACACTTCTGATGCAAGTGGGCTGATTATAGCAGTCATTTAATTCCTTTTTATAAACTGAACTGTAAAATGGAAAATACCACTGCATTGGCATTTTAATTGGATGTTTTTAAGTGGTGGAAATAACAACACAGTAATGTTTCACTTGTTATGCTGCCAGTGAGAGCAAAGTTTGTGGTTGCAGTTGGCTTGAACGAGGTGAACAGACACCAAACTAACACATTATCCCAAATCACATCCACATCATTTCCGAATTACAGTAATTACCTTGTTTATTTTTGCGTTGGTGTCACCATGGATTTACATCCCATTGAGCCATTGTGTGGTTGAGATTTATGATTCATATTAGGCTTCTATTAGTGCACAGGCAACGGTGGAGAAAATACCTGAGTAATTAACTTAAATACAATAAAAAATACTGCATTCATTGTTAAAGTCCAAAGATCCCCTCCATACAGGTTTTATGACACATACAAATACTTGAATAACAATTTGTGCCTGATGTTTTTACCATAAAAAATACCACATTAAAATGACATCTAATCTTTCTCCCTCATTGAAAAATCCTGAATTTATGAATATGCAAGTATTTTTAATTTCAGAAGTTTAACTACTAGACACAAGATATCTCCTTCTCCACTAAATGGTCCATTCTCAGTATATATGCTGTGAAGGTTTCAAGCTTCCATGTCACAAAATCATGCTAGTACGTACACGTCATAAAACTCTGATTTAAGTCCAACTGAAATTACATTTAGTCTTCCCTTTATGTAGTCAAAAATAAAGTTAATGTGTTTTTTTATGTATTGTTGTTATTTTTGTTTATTATTAAAAGGCAGGTTGGCAGAGTGTTGGTGTTACACCGTAGGGAACAACGTAAACAAACTTTCACTGTAGCCGACATGTCATGGACAGACAGCGGGTTGTTAGTGGTGTTGAAGAGTAAGAACCACACCAGCATCTAACAGGACAGAAGTGATATTTTTTAGTATGTTTATATGCTGTTTAATGTGCCGCAGCTGAGCAGCTAATTAGCTATCTAGCCTGCAACCTGATGTTAGAAGTGCACTTTTCCCTGGTGGATGTTTGTTTGGTCGCTCGATCAACCGGCTAATGTGCAGGACAAGACGTAATTAATTTATATAAATAGATACCGGAACAGTTGTTCATTTTTCAGCTGCTCCCATAAGGAGTCACCACGGCGGATCATCAAGTTGGTAACCCGGGCTTCGACCGATACGGTATGGAAATCCAATTTTATGATCTGCACATTTGATTTGGCATAGGTTTTACGCCGGATGCCACATCGCCTGGGCGATACATGTTTTGGTGGTGGGAGGAAACTGGAGAACCCGGAGGAATCCCACGCCACGTGCCACATGAAAACTCCACAAAGAAAGGACCTGCCCGGACCGGTGATCAACCAGGGAGGCAACAGTGCTAACCACTGCGGCACCAGGCTGCCCAGATACCAGAACAGTAAAAAAAAACAGCAAAACTTTGGGGTGCCATTATGAAACCAAAAAAATATCAAATGTAAATTTCCCGCGTTGGTTTTTAAAAGTTTTGCCTCAAAGGAGAACACGTGACAAATGATTTACAGAGCAGATACCGGTATGTTAGCTGCAGCAGATGAAAACAATGCAATTTCATTTCACTTAGACTTTAAGTGTTAGTTTCCACATGTGTTCAGCAAGATCAGTGTAAAACTAGCTAACCACACATTTTCAAGGCCAGAGGAGTTAGATCAGCTTTATTTTGGGCCTTTGCTAAAAAAACAACTACAAACAGTATTTAAATTTGCAGGATTATACAAGTAGGGCGAGTAAAGCTGTACAAGGAACCAAGGATCAGCCCATGATGCTGAGATGCATAATTACACTAAAGTAGCAGTATGTGTTTTTCTTAAATGTAGACAGTGGGCTGAAAAAGGAAGTGCCTTGATGTCGGAAAGTAAAGCCCTGGTATTGTTTTCCCATTCTTGACTCTTTAAAAAACAAATAACAGCCACTGCCAGTCGGTAGCTTGGCTGCATCAGCAAACAGGTAAAAGCAGCTTGCTCAGCCGAGAAACCACTGAGCCGTGTAGGAACACCAGGGAGAGATTACAACACACACACACACACACACACACACACACACAACATGACGCACCTAGTCTCATTACTGCTCAACCTGACAGCTGAATATCATTACTTAAACAAATACCCCCTACTGCCAAGTTTTCTGACCCATCATTATGTCAACACTGCATTACTATGTTATCTCACAACATGCACTTCTACTTTCCAGACAGACTCACAATTTCCAGCATACTAGTATATTAATATTTTACATTATTATACTAATGGCAGTTTTAGCCATGTGGTAAAGCACCATCTGTAAAGCACAGCTAGCATGCATTAGAATACAAGCTCTCTTGTGTAAGGAAATCCAATCCATGTGATACGGTTTGATATGCGTGTATAAACATCTACTTCCCAGCCAGTGCACATGCTGTGGTCACCAGCTGCTACTGTAACCTTGTTGTCCTTTTTGAGTTACGGAGGGCTTGGGGATTGTAATTGAACGCAGAAAATCTATGATTACCAGGTTTGTTTTATATGCTGCCACCCTGTACTTGATCACTAATAAACTGTTGATAACTGTGGCTGATAATACATGAACAATTAATGACATTGTATATCAAAACAGTGACAGTGTTGCTACACATCATACCCCCCAAATGCGCCCTTCTCATAGTTGATTAAAGTTACTACAGGACCAGCAGCTCTTCACACTTTGGCATCGATTTCAAACAATCAATATTTAACTTAATGGTGCCTGAGTTTTCTGTGTAAGTGTAATGGCTTTAAAGAGGTCACAATCGATAGGTGGCATCACTCTAATGTCTGTGTAATGAGGCTGCAGTGAAATAATATTGTGTTTCCAATTAATCAACACTATGAAACCGTGACAACAAGAGCTATGTCAACAACTCAATTTGTGCAGCTTTCAAAAGTGCAAAAATAACTGTGCAACTTCAAATTTAAGTTGGTAATTTGCAATACTTTTATTGTATATAATGTGTCTAATGTTTATGTTGTGTGTGTTTGTGGTGTTGTGTGTATCCACGATGCTGCTTCTTTACAACTGTGGTACACAAGCTCACAGGCTTACATTCATTAAAAAAAGGGAAAAAATGCTCAGAAAAACAGCTGGACCTCATTTCAACAGCCTTCTATTAAGTAAACAAATTCAGAAATCTTATTCCCGACTTGACACGAGTTGCCCTGCACATAAAAAAAAAAGTGACAGACAAACAGATCTGACACTAGCAATGCAGCGAATTACTCACAGGAAACCACATCACAATGAAAGCCTTAAATCAGGCTTCAGCCAAGGGTGACGAAACTATTTTAGACTGCGTTACTCAGGTCTCTTTGCATATTGACATGAGCAAGACTTTCCTGAGGAAAAAAACCCTAATGATCGCACTATTACAGCACCGTCATTTCACTAAGAAAATAAGGTGTAAAATGCATGTGTTTGAGTAATTTTAGCAAACGATATATGTGTTATTCTAGCACCATTATACCAATAAATTACAGGGAGACTGCAGGTATGTCAAATGCCTTTAGAACATGGGACCACCTATGTATATCTTCCTTATTCAATCATTTTCATTAACATAATTATGAAGAAGAGGAATTATCTCTAATCACTGTGCTTCTCTTGTGATGTGTTATATGCTTTATATATTAATAAACAGAGATTTAAACAGACTAATGAGGGCAGATGGAATATATTTCATTGCAACATTCATTCGGTTTTTCTTTGACATCCCTCCGACTGCGCTGAAAACCGCCAAAGGCTGGACAACAATACGAACAGGAAATATTATTCTTTCTATAGCCAACATCTTGAATCAAGGTCGCCGTGTAATAGGCTCTGACAAATGTCAAACCCATTACATAATCTCCTGAGCTGTATCATTATAAGCATGTGGCTCTAACAAAAAGCACACTGCACTTGAGCGGTGAGAGCCTCCAGATTAGAAACTACTATATGGCACAATTCATGACGCAGAATCCACATCTGCTCTTTCCAATTTGATTCATTGTCTTAAACAATACTTATTAATACCTTTATGCTTACAATAATTAAGATATACAGTATCTTGCTTCCATTAAGATTTATAAAGAAAATGTTCTTTGCAGCATGTGGACAAGCAATTCTCCTCAAAACAAATACCCATTACATATCCATCACTACTTTTAAAGTGACAACAAACTACAGTATGTGCACTATTAATAAGAATCATTATGTGATTCTCAGTCCTTTATAGGCGTATTATGGGAAGAGCCAGGGCAAAGAGCCAAGCGATTCAAGGGATAGAGGAAGGAGGAGGGATTATTCACCCTTTCTGTTAACCCTCAAGGTTCATACAATGACACGTTCTTAACACCAGTCACCTTTAAAAAGTCATGCAAGAAATGCCACTGCATGTCATCTTCAAACTGTTTCACACCCAAGACCAAGGCAAGGACAGTCTGGTGTATATAACTGAATATTTATCAAATGAAAACTGTGTGGATTTTTTAGAAGCTCTGTGGTTTTCTCTGTTTGGGGATAAAGCCATTTTTGAGTTATTTCTTCAATACAAGCCAAAGCACAGAGGCTCTCAGACCAACTACATGCATTACTATTAACATGGATATATATCTAAAACAACAATTTGGGAGCCAAATAAACTGTGTGTTCCTTAATGGTGGATGTTTATAATAGAACTAACTGTGCTCTGGCACAAAACACGAGGCCTGCTGTGACTCTTTACATGAAAGAGGAGCAAAGGTCACAGTGTGTGTGTCTTTGTGTGATCTCGAATGACGTACACATATCACACCAAGGGATCCTGATGCAATAGAAGAACACCCAACTTATTTTCAGGTATCTGTGGAGATCTACTCTAAAATAAACAGAGCTGCATTTAAATCTAACATCTGCTCAGGAATTACCTTTTTCCAGGTCTATACGGATGTACATGACTACACCATTCAAGCAGCGTTTTCAATAAATTAACACCTTCAGTTGTTTCCATGCAAAAATTTTAAAAAGGAAGACATAATAAATACAAAATACATTTTGGGGAGGGACACATCTCTTTGGGTAGGCCACCCAAATACATGTTATGTGTGGGGGGAAGACTGGTTCACAGTTAGCAGCAATACTGTACAACAGACCAAGTAGCAATAAAACAGGACCTGTTGTAATATTCATGCGAAACAATAGCTTCCCTTCTGTAGCAGGAAGTGAAAAATCACATTCACTTCAAGTTATTAACTGGACTGGAGCCAATTGTTAGACTCAGATTGTTCCCATAAGGATGTTTTGTGTGTAATACGAGTATAAAAATAAACGGGCATTTCATGAAAACTAAACTCAATTTATAATCTTAGGGGTGGGGATGAAAGACAATATCAATTTGTCAACCATCTAAGAGTTTGCCGTACCGTTTATTATCATGGTAGCTATCCCTTTCCATCTATTTTGGGCAACGTTGCTAATTAATGAGCATGATTGATAATGGAAATATTGGATTTTTTTTTTTATTGTTCCATTAAGTACCAAATGTATCAGGTAATTGCTAGTGCTGGATTAGCCAAAAATGGACATTCATATCTGATTATTTCATCAATTAAAAATGTCTCAATTGATGATGCAAAACAATTTCTATATCACGATATATTGTTAATGTGATATAAAAATTAGGTATATAACTACTAGACCTGCAACGCTAAATCAATTAATTGGTTGATTGATTAGTTGTCGACTACTAAATTAAATCGCCAACTATTTTGATAATTGGTTTGAGTAATTTTTTAAGAAAAACAATTCCAGCTTCTTAAATGTGAATATTTTCTGATTTCTTTACTCCTTTATGGCAGTAAACTGAATATCTTTGAGATGTGGACAAAACAAGACATTTGAGGACGTCATCTTGTCATCTCGTCATTACCAAACAACTAATCGATTAATCGAGAAAATACTCGACAGATTAACCGACAATGGAAAATAATCATTAGTTGTAGCCCTAGTAATAACAGTATAAAAATAAACAGATAATTCATTCAAATTAAACTGAATATATAATCTTAGTGGTGGGAATGTAAGATAATATAATTTTGTCAACCACTAAAGAGTTTGCCGTACCGTATCCTTTTCCCTCCAACATTTCTGGGTGTATTAAGAGTATTTTGGGCAATGTTTCTAATGAATGAGCCTGACTGCCTAAGGAAATATTGGATTTTTATACGATTGTTCCATTAAGTACTCAATTTGTCAGGTATTTAATTGCTGGATTAGCCAAAAATGGACATTCATATCTGATTATTTCATCAATTGATGATGCAAAACCATTTATAGATCATGATATGTTGTTATTGTGATATAAAATTACATATATAACAACCCAGCCACCCATATATGATGCAGCTCTGCTAAGCAACCGTTTCGCCCCTTACAATTACAAAGAAGCTATGTTTTACACATGCTTTCAAAATATGGTTATGGAAAGGTTTGCAAATATTTGAATTTGCAGATAACACTCACACATAATGGCCTATATTTTCAGCAGCCATTTGTTTAAAAAATGTCAACAGGAATAAAACTATTCCTAGAGAGCCATCATGCATCTCATTAACACATGCAAATCTCACAATGTTTAACACTTATTGCTTAACTTCTGCAGGATAAATGAAATATGGCTTGTGCAGTATGGAGTGATACATTGGCAGGAAAGCGAAAGCTGAGCAGATAGCAATCCAAGACAGCCTGCATGCAAAAAAATCACATGGCTGACTGTAAACAAAGCAAGTTATGCAACAATCTGAGATCCATGCACACTTGCCAGGAGGCACCCCTGACCCCACTATCATCAACTACCCCTAACTACTAGGGTGAGCTGCTGCAACATAGGTCAGTATTATGAGAAGGGGAGGAGGGACAGCCCAGATAAATGAAACCAGTTTAGACGTGTGTGTGTGTGTAGCTGTGGCTGGTTGGTGGAGCCCATCCCCCCTATAATGTGACTCATGTTTCCCCGCTCAGTGTGTGCCTGCTTCCCGCACAGAAAGGGGGCGGGAATGGGGGTGGAGGTGGTGGGGGAAAGAAGAAGAAGCGCCATAATAATGTTATTTAACATGCACAGAGTCCATACTTGCAAAACACACATTATTAATGTAGTGTAGTAAAAGCAACACGTTCATTAGCAGTGTGAAAAGTCAGCTGCTACTCTTGCAAAAACTTGGAAGGCAAAGAAGAAGAAGGATGCTGATGTTGACACCAGAAAAAGTAGCTCATATTGTGCATCTATGAGTGTTATTAAAAGGGTTGATAAGTGGCATTTGCGTTATTGACAAACCCACAGAAGGAAACAGCACGACAGGAGGTGCAATACTGTACTGTAAGATCACAATACAGGCTGTGCAAATGGGAGAAGGTGATGCTTCCTTGCAAAGAGCAAGAAAACACGTCACACCGCATGGCTCTTTATTTGTTGACAAGCCACAAAACTCAAGAGCTTGGTGGCTAAAACAAGGCCGGCTCTGCGACAAGACAGCCTCCTCTATAGCAAGTTGTCTTGCTGAAATTGTGGTGGTGCTAGCTCTGAAGCTAATGTCTCTTCTGCTAGGCTATAATGTAACTGAGGAACACAGAGAGAGAGAGAGAAAGCACATTCACCCTCTCCGTTAGCCGCTAACCGCCCATCCCCCAACCAACAGTCAGTCTGTGTCCACCATCTTTAATCTGTGCTCCCGTCTCTCTCCTCTTACACCCGCCGCACAAAACACGACAAAAACACCAGACACTCACCTTTAACGAACATCGCCGAATCGATTATCACCTTCCCGAAATAATGAATCGATTATCGGTTATAATATCGTGCGTGTTTTAATATTGAAAATTGGCCCGTGCCGAGCGGAACCGCGCCTTGAGAGAAGAAGCAGCAATCCTAAACCGCCATCTGGTGGTATTCTGCTCTCTGTGATGCAGCGGGAGCGGCGCAGCCTCAGACCGAGACACAGCTGCCCCCTGGCGGACACACAGCGGGCCGGGAGCCGGGGAGACGCGGACGCGCGCCTCGGGGGTGGGGGGCGAGCATGGGAAAGAAGGAGGGACCCTCCAGCACTACACTCACGGGGACGCGCACAGGAGCATAGAGACACCCCCCTCCTCATCTCTATCAGTCAATTATTATTTTGACAAGAATATATAATAAAACATTCTCAAAAACAACATAAAATACTTACTGATTTTTTTTTGAATATTATACACACATTACAGCAGGACATTACAATATAATGAGTTAAAATACAACAAAAGAAATCCTTAACTAATACCACAGGAGATTAAAAGATACATTGATATGATATATTTAAATATGAATTGTTCTGCATTATTTGTACTGTATTTGTTTACAATTTAAAGAAACACTTCACCAAGGTTAGTGTTCACAAACACTAACCATACACTTCCACGCAACACACACACTTGTTTTTTCTTTTATATATTTACTGTATTGTTATTGTTGTTATTATATATATCTTGTCTTAATTGTTTATCACTATTATGTAATCTATTATTTCTTTATATTAATCTTGTCTCTAGGTGGAGGCTTCAAATAAACCCAGTGGCTTTTTTTGCCTCTTCCTGCACTGTATATTATTATATTTATTTTTTTGGTTTTGTTATGTTGTATAGTCTTAAATTGTGCAAAACAAATAAACAAATAAACAAATAAACTAGTGACAATGTTTTTTGTTGTTCATTATTGCTTTTTATATTATTCTGTATATACTGTACACTTATACTATACTATACTTGTATGCACATAATAGCTCTATATTTCTTTTACCTATTTTCACCTATTATACACACATTACAGCAGGACATTACAATATAATGCAACCACTATGAGTTAAAATATAACAACAAAAATACCATAGGAGATTAAAAGATACATTGATATAATATATTTAAATTTGAATTGTTCTGCCTTATTTGTTTACAATTTAAAGAAACACTTCACTAGTGACATTGTATGTTGTTGGTCATTACTGCTTTTTATAAATATTATTCTGTATATTATTATTATTATTTTTTATTATATTATTATTTATTTATCATTATATTATTATTATTATTATTCTTATACTATACTATACTATACTATACTTGTATGCATATAATAGCTCTATGTTTATTTTTTACCTATTTTTGTTCAGCTTTATTGTCCTTGTCTTTAGCTGTATTTCTATCTTCCTGTAAATTATTCTTGGAGATGTGTATTTTTACCTATTATACACTAATTACAGCAGGACATTACAATATAATGCAACCACTATGAGTTAAAATACAACAAAAAAATTTCCATAGGAGATTAAAAGATACATTGATATCATCTATTTAAATATGAATTGTTCTGCATTATTTGTATTTGTTTACAATTTAAAGAAACACTTCACTTGTATGTATACATCTCTCTCAGTCAATTATTATTTTGATAAGAATATCTAATAAAACACTACGAATTCTCAAAAACAACACGTAAAATACTTACTTATAAACCCTGCTCCCATTGCCAATTGCTCATGTGCTATATCACTGTTCATTGTGTGCAATATTAATGTCCAACATGTGCAATATTACTTATGTTTCTGTTTGTTAGCTTACTTTACCTTTTTTATTATACACATCTTATCTTATTTACTCATTTTATTAAATGTATCTTAATTGTTATTCTATTAGGCACTGGTGCTAGAAATTGTACTTTTTTATTTTATACGGGTGAACTTGTTGTAATTTTGTTGTATTTTTGAGCAATCTCTGGCACAAGAATTTCTTTCGGGATTAATAAAGTTCTATCTTACCTTATCTTATCTTATTTACAGTAATTACAAGTATCTATTATGTGAGCGAGGATACAATTGTATGCAAAAACAAACAAAAAAAAAGTCTTTGGAACTTCACATTTACTGCTGCTGCCGTAATTTTAACTTTGACATCTTGTTATATATTCTTTTGACATCACCTTCCCTCAAGATTACTTATGTTAACTGCTTCTTTACCATAGATAACAAAGGTCTAATGATGGCGTGTTTATAATTTATTTTTTGTATTTTTTTTTACCTTTTATGTTTAAAAACTGTGCCTATGTTTAGAGTGATCCAGTGGTTCATTTCTAAACACAATTGTCCATGAGAATACAAAGATATAAATTATTTTAATAATTCTTTTTGGAATATTATACACACATTACAGCAGGACATAACAATATAATGCATCCACTATGAGTTAAAATACAGCAAAAAAAATCCTTAACTAATACCATAGGAGATTAAAAGATACATTGATATGATATATTCAAATATGAATTGTTCAGCATTATTTGTACTGTATTTGTTTACAATTTAAAGAAACACTTCACTAGTGACATTGTATTTTGTTGGTCAATATTGCTTTTTATATATATTATTCTGTATATACACTTATATTAAAGGAGGACGGTCTGCAGGACAGATAATAATGCACTATACTCACTTTAACAGTCTCTTCTGCACTATATTCACTTTTTTAATAGTCGTGTATCACAGCTGTTACCCTGCACTATATTCAGTTTTAACAGTTTTCTTCATCTCCTTATATTTTTATATCTGGTATATTTTTTTGTACTTTGTACTTTGCACTACTAACTTTTTTACTGCCTTTTTACTAACATATTTTGCATTATGGAACTGTGATGCTGGAAACTTGAATTTCCCTCTGGATCAATAAAGTTACTATCAATCTATCTATCTATCTATCTATCTGTAGTATACTGTACTATACTTGTATGCACATAATAGCTCTATGTTTATTTTTTACCTATTTCTTTTGTTTACCTATTTTTACCTATTATACACACATTACAGCAGGACATTACAATATAATGCAACCACTATGAGTTAAAATACAACAACAAAAAACCTTAACTAATACCAAAGGAGATTAAAAGATACATTGATATGATATATTTAAATATGAATTGTTCAGCATTATTTGTACTGTATTTGTTTACAATTTAAAGAAACACTTCACTAGTGACATTGTATTTTGTTGGTCATTATTGCTTTTTATCTATATATTATTCTGTATATACACTTATACTATACTATACTATAATTGTGTGCGTACAATAGCTCTATGTTTATTTTTCACCTTTTTTTTGTTTACCTATTTTTACCTATTATACACACATTACAGCAGGACATTACAATATAATGCAACCACTATGAGTTAAAATACAACAACAACAAAAATACCATAGGAAATTAAAAGATACATTGATATGATACATTTAAATATGAATTGTTCTGCATTATTTGTATTTGTTTACAATTTAAAGAAACACTTCACTACTGACATTGTATTTTGTTGGTCATTATTGCTTTTTTTATATATTATTCTGCATATACACTTATACTATACTATACTATACTTGTATGCACATAATAGCTCTATGTTTATTTTTTACCTATTTTTTTTTACCTATTTTTATCTATTATACACACATTACAGCAGGACATTACAATATAATGCAACCACTATGAGTTAAAATACAACAACAACAAAAATACCATAGGAAATTAAAAGATACATTGATATGATACATTTAAATATGAATTGTTCTGCATTATTTGTATTTGTTTACAATTTAAAGAAACACTTCACTACTGACATTGTATTTTGTTGGTCATTATTGCTTTTTTTATATATTATTCTGCATATACACTTATACTATACTATACTATACTTGTATGCACATAATAGCTCTATGTTTATTTTTTACCTATTTTTTTTTACCTATTTTTATCTATTATACACACATTACAGCAGGACATTACAATATAATGCAACCACTATGAGTTAAAATACAACAACAACAAAAATACCATAGGAAATTAAAAGATACATTGATATGATACATTTAAATATGAATTGTTCTGCATTATTTGTATTTGTTTACAATTTAAAGAAACACTTCACTACTGACATTGTATTTTGTTGGTCATTATTGCTTTTTTTATATATTATTCTGCATATACACTTATACTATACTATACTATACTTGTATGCACATAATAGCTCTATGTTTATTTTTTACCTATTTTTTTTTACCTATTTTTATCTATTATACACACATTACAGCAGGACATTACAATATAATGCAACCACTATGAGTTAAAATACAACAACAACAAAAATACCATAGGAAATTAAAAGATACATTGATATGATACATTTAAATATGAATTGTTCTGCATTATTTGTATTTGTTTACAATTTAAAGAAACACTTCACTACTGACATTGTATTTTGTTGGTCATTATTGCTTTTTTTATATATTATTCTGCATATACACTTATACTATACTATACTATACTTGTATGCACATAATAGCTCTATGTTTATTTTTTACCTATTTTTTTTTACCTATTTTTATCTATTATACACACATTACAGCAGGACATTACAATATAATGCAACCACTATGAGTTAAAATACAACAAAAAAAATACCATAGGAGATTAAACGATACATTGATATGATATATTCAAATATGAATTGTTCTGCATTATTTGTACTGTATTTGTTTACAATTTAAAGAAACACTTCACTGGTGACATTGTATGTTGTTGGTCATTATTGCATTTTATATATATTATTCTGTATATACACTTATAGTATACTATACTATACTTGTATGCACATAATAGCTCTATATTTATTTTTTACCTATTGTTTTTTTTACCTATTATACACACATTACAGCAGGACATTACAATATAATGCAACCACTATGAGTTAAAATACAATAAAAAAAATCCTTAACTAATACCATAGGAGATTAAAAGATACATTGATATGATATATTTAAATATGAATTGTTCTGCATTATTTGTATTTGTTTACAATTTAAAAAAAACATGTCACTAGTGACATTAAATGTTGTTGGTCATTATTGCTTTGATATATATATTATTCTGTATATACACTTATAGTATACTATACTATACTTGTATGCACATAATAGCTCTATGTTTATTTTTTTACCTATTTTTGTTCAGCTTTATTGTCCTTGTCTCTAGCTGTATTTGTATCTTCCTGTAAATTATTCTTGGAGATGTGTGTAGTACATTGAGAACAACTTAAATTCCTTGTATGTATACGCTTGGTCAATAAATCTGATTCTGATAGCTATAGCCTACATGTATGAATCATAACAATACTGATTAATCTGTGTGTTATTTTCTTGATTAATCACTTAATCTATGAAATGTCAAAAAGTAGTGAAAAACGCATATTGCATTTATTTTTTATAGGTCTCGAAATGTTTTGTTTTGTCTGACCACCAGTCCAAAACCCATATACATTTTATTTACTATCATGTATGACAAAGACAAGCAGCAAAACCTCACATTGGAGAAGCTAGAACCAGCAAATGTTTGGTATTTTTGATTGAAAATGACTGAAACGATTAATCGATTATCATAATAGATGCAGATTCATTTTCTTTCGATTGACTAATTAATCAACTAATAGTTGCAGCTCTAACAAACTCACTGTGGAGCACATGATGTCTGCACAGATATATTACAAAGCATGTCAGTGCATTAATGACCTTTGACCTTTTCATGCTTTCTCTACCTCTTTCTCTCTCTTTTTCATCTCTGCCTCTCTACCTTAGACAGAGAGAGAGAGAGAAAGAAAAGAGTGAGTATGTGCACATGGCCAAACTCCTATACCATTTGTCTCCATGAGGTCCTTGGGCTGAAATTGGACGCGCATAAACCCAATTACAGAGCCTGGATGTGTGCACATTACTCACTACTGCCTCACTAAAGAGAGAGAGATAGAGACAGAGAGGGAAAGAGTTAATCACATTAGTTCCACTTGAGAGTCATTAAGTGGATATCAAACACCTGCATTATATGTATGTGCGTGAGTGCACAAAACAAAATGTATTTACATTTAAAAAAGATCTTTTGTATTATATAAGGCAGTGACGCACACACACACACACACATACACACACATAAACATACCGGGTGGTGTTTCATCTGAAGGACGCACTTTTGTTCGCCATAGCAACAGCACGTCTTCCCCATAAAAGCTGCAGCCAGATCCTCCCCTCAGGGTTATTTCACAAAAACAAACACTCACACACACATACACGCAAATATTCAGACATCATTATTCTATAATGGTTGGTGTAATGAGGCATTCCACAGGTGCCATGTGTATCAAACAACATCAAAAACATTTAACAAGTCCTTTTAAATAATCCCCAGAGAAACATTCTGTAAAATTGGAATTACGTGTGTATGTTTTGACAAACTGAACGAAAAAAAAACATTTTTTTTCTCTTTTTTCCCATAATCCTACGCATGCA
This sequence comes from Adelosebastes latens, assembly GCA_916700685.1. Taxonomy (NCBI): domain Eukaryota; kingdom Metazoa; phylum Chordata; class Actinopteri; order Perciformes; family Sebastidae; genus Adelosebastes; species Adelosebastes latens. The sequence goes on along the minus strand of CAKAKR010011258.1, from coordinate 19,358 downwards.
TTAAGAAACATTAAAATATTGTGAGTATGGGAATAATATGTGAATATAATAATCATCATCATATTCCACGCATACTCACGTCTATATAAATACAGAAGACATATTCACACACGAGAACCTGCTCTGGAGATCCAAACCAATGGAATAATTCACATTTATGTTGTCTTGAGGCTCTTTTTTGGATTCCCATCTTATTCCCTCTTATTTTAACGAGAGGTCAGAGGTCAGCTGCAGAAAAGCAACGCTGGAATAAGCAGGATTTCATTGTTTTTCTCCAGGTCAGAGGCTTGCCAACATGATGGATGATCTGCTTATCAGTAGACTGTGCCGTCTTGTTGCCTTTTTAGTTTATTTATCAGCTTACATGATTCATAAAAGCTGGAAAAATGTCAAAAAAGGTCCTTCTGTAATACTCAGATGGTCCTGTTGAGGAAGTATCCTTCTCCAGAAGAGAGAAGAGACAAAGATGTAAGAAACTGGGTCAGAACAGCAGCATGCAGAGTTTAGCATCATGTCCAGAAAAAAACAAAAATCTGTGCCAGAAAAAAAGGATGATTTTGCAAGGCAGGAGGAGGATCTGGTGCCTGTCAGAATATCACTGATGGGGTGGCAAAATATCTCTTTTTCTTTCTGTGTTCTGCAGCAATCGTTTGCACACAGTTCTCTCTGTTTTATTTACAACTCCTGGTTCAAATCGCTGAACATGCATCTGCCAGATAATGACACCGTGCTGTATTTAAATACATGACCATATATCATCTTTGAGCCCCGCTATTGCCATTGTCATTACTGTACCTTCTGGCTGTTGACCCATATTATGCATACTATACTGTATGTTCTAAATGCAGGATTTCATGGCTGTCAGTGATCTCACTTACACATATTGACTCACAGCAATGATGTTGTATAAATAAACATGCACATTAATGAACCGATAAATAATATAGCTGCATATGTACATTCATAACTCTGCTTATTTAACCTCCCACATTGCTGTGAGAAATTATTATGTGCGATTACACAATCAAGCCTTGCACAGAAACACTACCAATACCACCACTTATGAAATATTCTATCTGGCTGTTTATCCTCTTGTCTTCTACATTTTTTTCAGCCAGACAAACTCAGACAAAATGGGTCGGTCTGTGCAGGGTGTTGCATCACATTGCAGTGTTTTGCTGTGGGTTTTAAGCTTTTCATGTTTCCTTTATGCCAAAATCCCTAACATTAATGGTTTCAACCTCTCTAGACACTGTCTTGCCCAGGTTAATCTGTCTTAAACCTACTATATTTAAACTCACGAAGGCGTTTCACTGAGACTACACCTTACTTTTTAAGTATGCATGGTGCAGTGTTGAGTTACATAACCAGTAGACTTCCATGGTGTCTGCATTAAAACGTCTGGATCCATGTTGCCCCAGTTAGGAGAGTTTTGACACAGGTTTTTGAAAAACTGTGGTATACATACGCATGCAAACATGGCCATGCGTGGATGCACACACATGACGTCCTCAATCGCAGCATCCGAAGATAATATAAAAAAACTTTTCCCGGGGCTGTAACCATGGCAACAGAGGCTGTCTGGCGCGGCATCAGCAGAGCAAAGCCTTTTAGACTGTCAAGGTAATCACAGGTTATCACTCAAATAGTCAAGAGCAGTGACAAACATCTAGATCTGTGGGAAAACACAGGCCCGAGGGGGCTTCGAGGGTGCTTTGATGACGGCTCACTTCAAACCTCGTCTCTTTATTTAGGCTGAAACGCACTCATTTGACGTATTGAGAGTTACGTAGTAAAGGGTCTGATTTATTCTTCATCTCATCTCTGGGGCTGTTGACTAACGGAGAGGCTTGACGTGGCGAATCTACGCCTCTTCTATTTTTAATTCCCTCTGACTTTGCTTGCAGCGTTTTCACCCCCCGAGGCTTTTTTTCTTTTATGCTCGCAACCTCTCTGACACCCCGTTTCTGACTCCATACGTCTCTTTTGCCTCCTCTGTCTCCTCCTGCTCTTGCCCTCCCTTTCACCAACGTGGTAATGCAAAATGTATGAGAGGTAGAGTGCTATATTAGCTTGAAAAAAACCCAGTCTATCACAATCTCACTTGTGAACCAGTCATCGTCCGTCACGTCCACCTCCATCACTGGAACACACAGATGGTAGTGGACATAGCCAAGGCTTTATTTTGCTGCAGTGTGTGTGTCATACACACCACCAGCTCAGGCTCCTAATTTCCATATAAGATCTTCATCTTCTCCCCATTTTCATTTCTTCTGTTTTTTCCAATTTTCTGTTTTTGACTCCCCTGTTCCTCCTCCCCTCCACCGTGGAGGCCCGGTGATGAATGTGTCCTGTCTGTGGTTGCGGTTCACTTATTTCTGCTCTCATCAGCTCCTGCTGTAATGAGAACAAGTGCTCAGACATCCAAGGACCCAAGCTTTGAATAATGACATCCTGTTTATAGTTCATAAACACTGAACGCCCCAAAACGGACCTATTTAATCATAGAAATCATATCTATCTTATCATAGAAAACGGTTGATTAAACTGTTAAATTCATTGACCATGAGTGGTAATATGTGACTGACAGACGGAGAATCATGATGTCAAACAAGTGTGAATTTGGCAGAGAAACCCAACCTACATGTGCTAATGTGTGTGAGAATAAGTGAGAAACAGAAATAGACAGAGTGTGTTTGAGAGGCAGATTGAGGAAGAAAGATTCACACAGGAAAACACAAAAAAGATGCTGATTGAAAAACCCAAGTTTAGCTGCCACTCTGTCCTTCACCACACTTTATAATTCATTTCATCCTGACCAGACGGAGCAAGGAAAGCTTCTTGATTCTGGTACTCGCATGTGCTTGAATTCATCAAAACCCTCTCTGCCTCTCCCATCCATCCCTCGTCCCCCCCCCTCTTCTCTCCACTACTCCGCTCTCATCCTCACCCATTTGCCTCCCTCCTTCCCCCACTTCCTTCCTCCCCGCTGTCAGCTCATCTCTGCTTCCTTCAGCATATTCTTATCACAGCGAGGCACCAACTCCTCCCTGGAGGCTGCACCTTCGTGTCTGGATATTATGAACCTATTATACCCAAAAGCAGGCCTGCAGAGTAGACGATGGGATTTAACTAGTGCCCTAAATAGCTGGGTCCGATGTACTCTTATTCACCGTAACCATGGAAACACTAGATATTCCTCCTCACCCTCAGAGAAATAGCCTAAAGCAAATGCATGGGTGAGATAGAGAAAGACAGATATGCAGTCAGGTAAATTCTCGACCACCATGCATCTCTCCGAGGAGCATGGCCACTATAAAAAACAACCCCAGGGACACACAACACGAGGAAATTAACTCTTTCTATCTGTGCTCCATACATTTTGTCCATATTGAACTCATTTTTAACAGACAATTTTGGCTGCATTCCCATGGCAATTTTGTGAAAACAACCCGGTTGTGTTGAATAAATAAACAGCACAACTTTAGAGTCTCACATCCCTGATATACATAGTGCTGTTGGTGATTTTTAAGGAGAGCAGGGCTCCTGAGAGTAACATCAAACTCTGTCTTCTGAATGAGATGAAGCAGGGAGAGCTCTATCTTAAAAAAATATGCAAAAATGAACATCCTTAATCCCTATTGTGTTCTAGCATGCTCCAACTAGACACAAGATTTTGAAAGCACTGTTGCATGGCAATACATTGCTCTTTGACAATGGGCTTTAAATGGGTGGCTTCATTTAATTAACAATTAAAAATTAGTTTTCATAGAGTTGCAGTAGGCTCAACCTTATCCTTTGAGGAGAAAATCTGAGTTTTAAAGCTGCAGTGCAACAAGACTTGCATTTACAAATGACAACCTGAAGTGCTTCAGCAACTTAAAGGTGCTATTAATAACATTGATAACCTTCAGCCACCACTTCCCTCGTTCCATTGCATTCACTTCACAAAAAGTGGTAGCCAGTTCGTTGAGCAACCTGCATATTTTATGATCGAGTGGAGTGAGACTCGTGTCGATATAGTTTTATATTTTTTTGCACACTAACTGCAACTCAATCGCCAACGACCCAGAGGTACCACGTGATACCAACGTCGTTTTACTATTGGCTCACAAGCCTTGTTAGAAGTGGGAACCAAACGTCAGATATCTTCCAGAGAGATAAACAAAACATAATTTTTTTTTTTAAATGATTAATTCACACTCATATATATTTTTTTAGGAAAAGCCATACTTTTATTCAGCACCTTTCTAAAAGCTCTGTGAGTATTATTAATTAAAATTATTCATCAACATAAAATGTTATCAATAAGACCTTCAAAGCTGCACTTATCAATATTTTATATTAATAATGGCTCAAATGACTATGTGTAATGTGGACAGGTGTCTCTTGTAGTGACAAACCCTCAGAGAATTATCACCCGACTCTGCAGTTCTCCTCAGCTCTACTGAGCATTTCAGCATCTGTAACATCAGCTCTTTGTTTTGGTTTTATGGCTCGCAGCTATATTATTTTGGTTCACACACACCACTCTTGTCATCGTCGTTTTTCAGCTGTTTTTAGTCCAAAAATAAATTAAAAAGATCTGTACACTACCCGTCAGCACCAAACGACAGACACACAAAGTGAGCTGGTGAACCAACGTGTTCTCATCCCAACTCGTCATATACTGTACTTTGTCAGACCTCTCTGCGTCACTTTTTGGTCGCAGTAAACACGTGTGAATCAAACAAAAACACTATAGGTTTAGGCAACAAAACTACTATAGTAAGGTTTAGGAAAAAACAACATGGTTGAGCTTAAAACTACTACATTTGTACAGTGTAAATGACACTGAACGTTGTGAACACGGGACACGAACTGATTGTAACGTAAAACGTGAGAGTGAAACTTAATGCACGGGACGTGAACAGCGGTTTCCTGGGTGAAAGCCTTGTGTTTGTTGGACCCATCCACCTCCTCTCCCGCCCGACCTGTGTATCTCTTTCGCTCTTTAAACTGTGTCACCACAGCACTTTCCCTGAGCGTTTAATATTGGCACAGATGAGTTTACATCGTAGTTAATGGAAAGCACAGTGCGTCTCATACCGACACTAAAGGGTGCCTTGTGCGTCGGTATCGAACGCCGACGACCGTGACAAAGCGTCGCCATTTGACGGCCTGGGAATAAGAACAGGCTGGGTGAACAGTGGAGAATTTAGCAGCTAAGCAATTATTAAAGACCAAACCAGAGCTAAAAGGGGAATTAATACATTTGATGGGTGGCCAGAGACATGAATCCAAATGAATGCTAATATTGCTCCGTGTCTGCTTAATGTGTAATTAGGAAAGTGTTTGCTCGCTACCACAGTTTCCTAATTACAGCAATAGTTAATACAAGATAATAGTCTACAGCGCAGATTAACCATAATTGTTTGCAAGTATAAAATGGCACTGTTGACAGTGATATCTATTTGGACATAGCCTCATCATAGAGTAAAGAGCTAATTCGTGAAATAACCAAGTGTAATTAGTTGGCCAGGACACCCGCCCACTCTCTCATTTGGACACCACAGATATAGAAAAAGAAAAACATGTGCTACAGAGACTGGTTGTTCCATAAAGTGTTTATCGGCTGTATTACTTCCATAATCCAAATATCTGGAGTAATTAATGAACATGAAGGGACGTCTCTCATAGTCAGTCTCCACTGGGACCACGGCTTCTTATTAAACATGACGGTCCAACCTAACAACTGTGAACCCAGATGCATTTCGGGAAAGGTTAATACAGCTCGAAATGTAGCAGGGCATACCAGTGTTATGTCAGCAAAATGTCAAAGCAATTACTGCCAGGTTGCAAAAAGATGAAAGTGTGTGAGGTTGTGCAGAGTTTGTGAGAAACTGTACCGACATCTGCCTCCTCTTTACTTAATCTCTGCTCCCCATTCTCACCACTACTTTCATTATCATTACTGCTAAAATGCCTCTATAACAGCCTCATCTTTTCCGTGAAGGCTTTCCACAAGACTTTGGAACCTGGCAGCAGAGATTTTCTCCCATTCAGCCACAAGAGGATCAGTGAGGTCGGCCAATGATGCTGGGCGAAGGGGCCTGGATGTAACGTCCCAGATCATCCAAAAGGTGTTGGATAGAGTTGAAGTCAGAGCTCTGTGCAGGCCTGTGAAGTTGTTCAACACCAAACTGGAAAGACCATTTCTATATGGCATGCTTTATACACGGGGGTTTTGTCATGTTGAAACAGGAAAGACAAATTTGTAAGCACACTATTGTCTTAAACCGTGATTCTCAAAGTGTTGCACTCTGTCAGGGTTCGCAAAATAATTTTCTGTAAATTTTCAAATCGTGCTGTATCATTAAAAAGTGTATATCTACAGATGGGGATCATTTGCACCAATAAAACAAGCATATTGTGTCCATTACTCCCACCCACGTTAGCTTTGGGCCAATAGAAACTCTGATATGATTGTGACACACAACAATAAGTATTAAAATAAATCTAAAATATTATTTTAAAGTTGAAGCACTTACTGAAAGTCAGCTTTAGGCTGGTAAATTAATTTTTGGGGATTTATTAGGACTATGCCATGCTTGCTATACTGTTCATTTTCTGAAAGCTTTTGAGATCAAATACTTGAAATGTAGGCTATAAATGCTCTAAATGCAATTTGAATAAAATCAGCCTCTGTTTAGAGGTATATAAGTGGTATTACCATTCAATATTATTGCAAATTTCCCCGCTGTGGGACTAATAAAGGATTATCTTATCTTATCTTAGCAATATTATGAAACAAGTCTGAAGTATTTAAGTTGAAAAGTTTTAGAATACAAATAGCTCCTGTGGCATCTAAGAGTGCAAATGGTAGTAAGCATATGCTTAATCGGTGGTATGATTAAGAAGGGGTCGTCGGAAAATGTTCTCCCGGTAAGGGGTCCCTGGCCCCAAAAAGTTTGAGAACACCTGGTCTAAAATATCGTTGTACGGTGTAGAATTAACATTTCCTATAATTGGAAACAAAGGGCCTGGCCCAAACCATGAAAGACAGCCGTGGACCAACAACAGAATATAATATGGACCGGTATTTTTGTCCATATAGTGTACCCATATGCACCATAACAGCACAGTATAATCTGAAATAGTGAAGGAATTTATAATAGTGTTCGGCACAGCGGGCGCCTCAAGATGAAGTAATAATGCAGAACCTGGCTTAATGTAACTTAATGGTGCATATTTCCAAACTAATTTGCACACATTTGGGACTTTTGGGTGGCCCCGAGGGACTAAGAGCACCAGGGCATGATGCCAAAAAAGAAGAAGAAGAAGAGAGAGAGAGAGAGAAAAAAAAAATCTATTTCTATTATTACAACAGACACAATAGGAAAAGGATGTAATGAGACAGACACACACTCATAGTGTGGTGATGTGTATTTTACAGTCTATGACCCCTTCCAGCTGCAACACTCAGACACACAGTGGTGGTGACAGATAACATTGGCTACAATGATCAGGGGTGCTGGTGTTGAGTGAAAGACGCGCATGCTCAGATGTTATTTTAGTCCCCCCCTCCTCCTCCTCTTCTCTCTCTCTCTCTCTCTCTCTCTCTCTCTCTCTGGCTAAGCTGAGGAGGAGCATCTGTATCAGTGCTCAGAGGGTGATGGACGGGCAGCAGGTTGCCATAAAACACACATCTTCCTCCCGCAGAGTGAAGTGAGGTGACCGCAGGGTCTGTGGCCGGGTGGAGGAGGCGTGTCGCGTCGCGTCGCGGTGCCCTTGAGGAGACTATTGACTGTCGCCTGCCGCAGGAGAAAGAAGAGGAGGAGGAGGAGGAGGAGAGGATAGCAGCAGCAAATGGCCAAGAAGAGGTGATGGAGCTGTGGAGATGCAAAATGACTGAGGCTGACCGCCGAGAGTGAAGTTCAAGCAGGTGAGTTGAAGCGGAGGAGGCTTATAAATAACCCACCCGGTGGTTTATTGATTGGACGACATTGTGTAACAACACGCAATTACAGCAGGTCACTAATTGGGAAACCAATTGTGTCAATCTGCGAGCGCATGCAGAGGTGCGAGAGAGCGCGCACTTCTCTCTCCATTCAAGAATTCGTCATGGGTCACGGGTCGGGCTGTCACTGTAGACTACAACATCATACACACACATACACACATACACACACACACATGTTGTTTGGTGGACGCTTAAGAAAAACCTCACAGTGTGCCAGGAGCGGGAATCGAACTGGCGTCCCTGCAGGTGCGGGCGTTGTATACAGTGTAGGGGAGATATGATGCTTTATGATGTAAAACGACCATTCAACTGGATTTAAACGGGCCAAGACATGCAGCACAACCCCCCTGTTTCCCCCCCATGTGTGTGTGTGTGTGTGTGTGTGTGTGTATGTGTGTGTGTGTGTGTGAACCCTCTGGCGTCACAGGGGCGCATCACCGAGGAACATTGATAACCTTGAAAATAACATCTCCCTTCACATACAGACACACTCTCATCACTAAAACACACACATATACATGGATTTACATAATAAAATGCAATAACCCTTAAGCAAAGAACACAGAGACACATGTATTACTTCCAGAATGATATATTATGCAGCTCTAATCAGTCTTACTTTGAATAAATAAGCTATAGGCAGCTGCATAATGCTTTCAGACATGTCAATTATTAACAGTTTAGGAGTACCATTCATAAAACGATTGGCTTATTAATAGTCCATATCGATGATGTTAATGCTTTTCAAATCAAATATAGTAGAAGATGCATTGTGAATACACCAGGAGGACAGTGTGCGATTACAGTATTTTCTGCCAGATTTCATCAGAAGAGTATTCTCTGTAAATCCATTAAGCTGCACCTGCTGCTGTCCTCCCATTGTGCAGGTTTGGCGTTGGCTGCTAGCGGTTCATTTTAGTGTAAGGTGTGAAACAATAAGCGTTTGAGAGCAGCAGCAGCAGTGGAAGCAGCATTGCAGAGGCAGGCTGCATCATTCAGATCAGTAAAATACTACCGAGTGAGAGGAGACCGGAACATCCTGATCTCTTTATGCTCTTTGTGTGTTCACAGAGCAGCAGATCCGGTTGCATCTAACCGATGGTGGTTGTGGTAAATGACTTCTCAAATGTCATCGGTGCAAACTCATGCCTGCAGTTATTTTTTATTACTTCATTCAGCGAGCTGTGAAGTTGTGAAATCATGATTTAGTGCAGGGCACACTTTCGAGTGATTTCAGAAGGAATTAATTGAGTACAATTCCCTCCAAAACCCTTATTTTCAAAGAGAGCCATATATCATATTTGAAATGAAATACTTCACGAGCTCTTTGCCATTAGCAGCACTCACAGCATGACCCTTCTAGCCTTTGTGATTTGTAACGGGGCAATTGAGGCTGATTCGTGTGAATACTCTACATCTCCGGGGAGAGTAAAGGCCATGTAGCCGGCCACAAATTCACAGCCTCCCCGTGCTCCTACCAAATCAAAAGGACTGCACCACCAACGATGTGGGAAACAGCAGCGAGCTGCCAAAACTGCCCGCTGCAGTCACATCAGGAAAATATACTGAAACTGAAAAGATGGTTTATGTAATCTGATTTGCTGCACCTTTGCCATGCAGGTATGGTAATTATACATTTTTGAATCGTCAAAGAGCTTGGGCAATCAATGTGCAGGATTGATTTGTGGCAACATCGTATTTTAATATGATCTTTACATGAAATACCTTGTTTTGTCAGGTGTTTAATTTGCTAGATGAGCCAAAAACAGACCTTGTTGTCAAGTTATTTTATTCATAAAATCCAGAAAATGTACTCTATCATGATACACATCGATATAGCACATAAAGTGTCTAATATTGTGATCAAATATCTTATCTTTGTGGCTTGCTACTAGTATTTGTCATGTATTTTAAGTGTTTTGCTCTTTCTTGTGATTTATAGCCACCGACTTGGTTCTTTAGGTACGGCAATGTCGGTCAGTCATCACTGTGGTTCAGTCAAACATCTCTCAACAACTATCAGATATATTGTCACAAACTTTGGTACAGACATTCATGGCTACCAAGCGATGTTTCCTAAAGACTTTGGTGATGCCCCAACTTTTCCTCTAGCGCCACCAAGAGGTTGACATTGGTGGTTTTGAGTGTCTCTCAACAACTATTGGATGGATTGCCATAACATTTGGTACACATATTCACTTTTCATCTTGTGCCATCATTAGGTCAAAATTTCCATTTGTTCAATACTTTGATTTGTAAACTAATGACATTCCCATCAGCCTCAGCTATACTTTGCATTTAGTGCTAATTAGCTAATGTTAGCATACGTTTTAAAGTAAGATAGTGAACAAGGTAAACATTATACCTGCTAAAAATCACCAGAGCATGGATGTTACTAAATTACAAATTTTGTGATTAAAGGTATAATATGCAACCGTTGTCGGTTGCTGTTTGTAAACATGCCGCATTCAAAGTTGGCCACTCCTCGTCGGCTCAACGAGCGAGCGAGGGAGAGAGAGAGCAGCGATGGTCCAGCGAGCTATAGAGTGACTTAAGAGAGGGAGCGGCGTTAGAGAACAAAGTAACGAATCAGAGAAATAAAACGTTATTTTGTGATTGTTTCACGGCGGTAACGTTCTAAAGCACACAACTAACTCCACACAACTCCGCATAATTCTGCAGGATGGTGCCGAGTTGCCGGATTTTGAATGAATGCAGGCTTCCTGTCTGCTGGCTGTGGCTCAGCGCTGCTCTCGTCAAACTACGGACAGCTGCAATCACAGCACAGAGAGGAGCTGGGGGGTCACTGGAACACATGGACATAACACAACCCGTTCTCATCCGTGAAATACGGCCGCTTTGTATGTGGAGACTTGTGCCTGGGCATGACAAAGCGGCGGCATTTGACCACCTGAACGGGCTGCTGTGATTGACTGGAGGTTACACCCCCACGTGGGGCTCAAAGCCACTTTGCTGACGCTCAGAAGCATCCAGAGTAAAGCAAAATAATAAGAAAAGAGAAGATACAGGCAGAGTACAGGGTCTCTGCAGAAACAGACACCACCACACACTTCTAGTGGGGCATAAGTGATGATTGAGAGGGATTATTTTTCTATCAGTCTATACATGGTTTTTTTAATTAATTCTAGATCACTAGACTGAGTGTGCAGGTGCTGTATATCAATAAGTCATGTAGTTCACTTGCTGTGTTTAGGTAGCCAAATTACTGTTAAGTAATACTTTGCAACTCCAGGGAAATAACTGAGCACTACGCTCCATATGCCTTTGCATGAATAAACATTATGTCGTGGGAAAGTATTCCCCATTCCCAGAGAAACCGTTGATCTGCTGAGTGTTTTACAACCTGAAATGCAGCAGTGGGTATGTGCCGTACAGCACCTGCATGGCCATATTGTGCTGCTGCAGAGAGCGATTATTACTACATCGGTTATAAGTTAATCATCCGGGAAGCAGGACTTTGAAGGGAAGGAGGGGATGTGAGATGGTTGAGAAGGAGGTATTAGATGAGACAGATGGGATTCATTTACCTGTTTTTTTTTTGTAAAAGCTGACATATCTATTGTTTCGACAGATTGAGAATGTCAACAATGCTTTTATGATTCTTATTTTCCCCGCTTGAACGCATAGCGTGACGGAGGGGAGGAGAAAGAGGGAGAAATAAATTGTTAGACAGAGAGAGAGATAAAAGACAAATGAGGCAGGAAGCTAACAATCCTTGAAGGTCATGTTCAGCCAAGGAGACTAAAAGGCGCGATAATAGATAGATTTGTTAATCTGACATTATGGTTCTGTATGAATATGAACTCAATGTGAACTCTCATGAAACAGAAAAAACAATTAAACTGGTGATTGCTCAGACGGCCAGAGCTTACGTTCATTCCCTGCCAAACACACGGGGCACATGGGAAGAAGTGAGTCACTGCTATTATTATCTCGGATATTAAAGATATATGAGATATCAAGCGGTATCCCAGTAAGGGACCGCGTGAGGGAGAAAGCAGAGAGAGGATTTGCAGGAGTGCGTGCGTGAAATATATCTTGTACGTGGCTCTAAAAGTGTCCTTTTCTCTTCCCTCGCAGGTGTCTGTCGTCACTGAAGTTTCAAAATGGAGTCCACTCATCTCCTGAGCAGCTCTAAGAAGAGAGTAAAGATCCACCCTCACACCGTCACAGCCAAATACGCCACGCACGCCCCCTACTCCCCTCAACCTGGAGTACACACCCACTTCCCCCAGCCGGGGGACGAGGGCTACGATGACGCTCCGTCTTTTGAGGACTTTGGCTCCTTCCTGGAGGAGACGTCAGACAAGAAGCAGCTGACGGAGAGCAGGAAGTGGCCTCTGACTCTGTTTGGCTCTAAAGACAAAGACAAGGACACGACTAACAGACCCCCCGCTGCTGGGGGAGGAGGAGGAGGAGGAGGAGGAGGAGGAGGAGGAGGAGGAGATGGGAGTGAGGGGGAAGCCAGAGCAGCAAAGGGGTCTGGGAAAGGGGTAGGGGAACAGCTGGCCAGTTTCGGGGAGGCGTCTGTGTCTGCGTCTCGGCTCACCTGGGTGGGGCTGCTCGGCGCGGCGCTGGCTCACGGCTGTTTGATTGTTCTGACCCGCCTGGCCTCTGAACGCTTCAGCTTGGGCCCCCTGTTCCTGCTCTTGGTTCGCTCCATCGTCCAGCTCCTCTCTGTGGCCGTACCGCTGCACAGGGGGGAGAACCCTTTCGGACCGGAGGGCTACCGCCTACGTCTGCTCTGTTACGGCATCGCCTACTCTCTCTCCCTCTGCTGCGCCTACTCCTCCTTAACCTTCGTCTCTCCTGGAAACGCCACGACGACCTGGCGCCTGGCAACCACGGCGCTGTCGGCGACCCTGGCCTTCCTGCTCCTGGAGGAGAGGCTGGGATTGGCTGATGGGATCACCATAGCCGCAGGGCTGTGCGGTTTGGGGCTTGTGTTACTTCCCACAGCAGACGAGAGCAATACGGATAAGCCGACTGACCCGGTCGCGTTCTGGAGGGGCGCGTTCGGCTGGTCTCTTTCGGCTCTTGCGGGGCTGTGGATGGCTTTGGCGCTGGTTGGGTATCGTTCCCTGAAGGAGAGGGTGGGAGTGGGCACAGCTTTGTTCACAGTGAGCTGGACAGGCTGCCTACTCGCCCCGGCCTCCTTGGCTCTGCTCCAGGAGGGCTGGTCCTGGCCTATGAGCGCCCCAGCCTGGGGCCTGGTCCTGGGCCTGGTCGCCTGCTCGGTAGCAGCCTTTCTGGGAATGACGCACGCCCTCACCCGACTCCACCCGGCTCTGGTCTCCGCCTCTCAGAGCCTGGAGGTACCTGTCGCCATGCTGCTGCATCTGGCCGTGCTGCCGCTGGCTCCCACCGCGCCTGAGGTCGTCGGGAACGTGATGGTCATACTGAGCGTCGGTTGGCTGGTGGCGATAAAGCTGCTGCCCGCTCGTGGGGGAGCGCGGCGCCAAAGGGAGGAGTATGAGGAGATTCTGGACTCTCCCATCAAATAGACACCTCCTCCTTGTCTTCCCCTCACTCCCTCCGTCATGAGATTGATTCCAGTGTACATAAGAGACTGCTAAATGTTTATTGGAGCTTTATCTATTTTGTATCGTCCTCTTTGCTTTTGAGAAAGTGCCAATATCGTGTTGTCTGTTATAGTGACTATGTGATGTGACATTAAAATCTCTCTGATGAACACAACGCATCCCTGAAGCCACTTGTAATAAGTATCTCAACTCCTTAAGTGTGTGCGTATATATTGGCTACATTTCGCAAGAGTGTAATGTCAGTCACTTTTACCAGCCAGCTGAGGGTTGGCCAAGGATTGATGCCATCTATTTGGCTGCTGGCAAGAGACAGAGAGAACAGGAGATGGGAGGCAAGAGAGAAGAGCGAGAGACACAATCAGGGGAAGATAAACGGGGGTAGAGAGAGAGAAGATGATGGGACTGGCATACAGATAAGAAGCAGGAGAGATAGGGGAGCGATGGCAGATGACGAAACAGAGATGAAAGACAAGGAAGCCAGGGCAGAAAGCGAGGCTGACGGCGGCTGGGTATTGTGCAGTGTGTCTGGCCAGCTGGCTGATAAAAACATTGTTCTATGTGTGGGGAACAGTCATTATGTCTTACCTGTCAGACACATAAGCACCATCACTCTTCTCTTCTGGGCCTCTCCTCCTCTATTTTCCTCATCATTAGCCTCCTGCTATCCTTTTTTTCCTCTCTGTCTCTTTTTCTGTGTTAAAAATGAATGAAGCGACAACGTGAGATGACATGACGAAGCTTCCATTCACTAAAATCCACATTCACACTGCACAGATGGAGACTTTTAATGAAAACAAGTGCACCCACATTTAATAGTAGGAAGTCTGGACATGAGATATAACTACTGTCCTTTGCTACTGCATCTTATTCGTTCTGACATTTAAGAAAAAGGCCAGGAATTCTCCATCCAGCTGCAGATTTATAAGGACAAGTGCACATACATATACACACACAGGCATGGGCACAAGTACACAGTCATGCCATGGTTGTAAGCCTTTCATTAGTGAAAATATTCGTGTGATGTCAGTGTGCTGGCCTAATTAAAATCACATACGGTTCAAATGTTCTTTTTTGCTGTATGTTTTGCCCAGTGATGAAATGCAACTACGTACATTTAGTCAAGCACAATCTTTAGGTCGGTGTACTTTACTTGAATACTTCTATTTTATGCATACTTCTGTTTTACTATATTTTAGAGGAAGATTTTGTACTTTTTACATTTATTAGACAGCCTTATTTACTAGTTACTCTGCAGGTTAAGATTAACATTTGACAAAGTAAATTATGATGTTTTGTTAGAGATTAAACTACCTAAGTGTATATAACTTATTTCAAATTAGCGCCTTCTTGATCAGCTACAACATTAAAACGCTGCTTACAGGGTAATACATCAGTAATCGTTATTAAATAATATAACATGTAATAATATATCACTATATAAGACTTGGGTCTTTCTACTGCACAATGAGTACTTTTGCTCTTCTGAAACTTTAGTTACATTTTGCGGTATTGCTGCTTTTACTTAAGTTAAGGATCTGAATACTTCTTCCGTCACTGATTTTCCTGTCTTCCTCCTTAGTTTTCATCTTGTTCTTTTTCGTCCTCTTTTTGCTTCTCCATTAAAACTC